>CH002653.1:92552-140711 GCA_000149265.1 Ciona savignyi | reverse complement strand
ATTTAATACTTATACTCCGTCAGAGATGCATCACTATTCTCCTACAACACAACATTTGACCTGATGAACTTTAAGGCAGCGACAAGTGAAAACTATCCAAGCCTAAACAAAGCTTTAATGCGGTCATACATAAACAAGTTGACCAAAAGAAACGTCTTATCACGACCACCAAGACCAAGTAATTATTGATAATTGTACTTTTGGTTTTATTACAGATCATGGGATTTAAGAATATCGTATATTCGATTACGGGACATTCCCTATATAAATCCGATATAAAGCTTTGGGAATTCTTGACGTTGTAATGTGTATTATATTTAAGTTTTATAGGATTTTCGTGTTGTACCCCTGTAAAAAGGAAATTACAGGCGCGTTATCACACGAGCCAATTGTTAGATTACCTCGCATTCGCATCGAGTTACCGAAACAATTCCACTGTGTTGTATATATTTTAAAAGTTTTAATTTTAGTACAACCCAACAATCTATTGGGTCCAGTTAATGTCTGCCAAGTTTTTAAAGAATTAACTGTTACACATTTTGTTCGTTCTCTAATAACTTCAACCCTAACGCCTTTAAACTGATATTGACTTAACTTTGTATGTGTAAAGTGGACAAATTATTCAGTGGTCAAGTGTAAATCTGTGCTAACTTAATTTGTTTTAGTTTTAAAATCTTTTGTATCTGAGATGTGTTAAACTGCACTTTTCTGCTTAATATAATTTTTTGTTAAATTTATGCTATGACCCAAGCAATACTCTTGTAGAGTTTTACTGAAGTTAGTTACTTTTTAAATGTTCCGAAAATAAGTTTATCGGTTTTAAATGCTCACAGGTGTAGTTTAATATAAAAGGAAATTAAATTTATAAGATGGCTTGCGTATCTGGTAAGTGAGATAACATTTTGAACAATTACCTGATTCCAAAAATGATACAATTTATGTATAACACAGTGTGTTGGTAGTGCAGTGTTCAATAATTCGTCGTATCAAATAGTTTGTTTGTCATTTTTAGATTCTCAACCTTTGGGCGGTAATGTTGCTGTGGTGACTGGAGCTTCAAGTGGCATTGGTCGATCGATTGCTATTCACTTAGCTAGTGCTGGAGCTAAGGTATGGATACTGCTGGTGAAACAGAATTAAGAATAAGTGAAGATGACTTGTAACCACAGTTTGAATATGTAAACTTCGTCTGGGTATTCCAATAACAACCTAAAATTTTGGATACTCTTAAGTTATTTTAGACCCTTTTAGCTATTGTGTTTTTTTTCTCACATTTTATTTTTTTACCCTATGTTTCATATTTATAAGTCCATTCTAAGGTTACCCGGGCCACGGCCATGGACTTTATATTAGGCTAGATTCGGGCATATCAAAAGGATCTATTCACCTATAAAAACTTTTTATTTAATTCTTATTTTTTTTTTTGCAAAAGTATTCTTTTAATTGATGCTTTTAGATTCCTAGGTCAAACGTCCTGAGGCTCCATGACTCTGTTTAATTTTAATGTTACTTTGATACCTATAAAGTGTTTGTGCAATCAAAACTTTGTATTAAATATTTCTCAAGTTACCATTCAATCATAGGTTTGCCTTGCTGCCAGGAGTGTTGACAAGTTGGAAGAATTGAAAAGCGAGATTGAGAAGAATGGAGGGGTGGCTGCCTTGTTTAAATGTGATGTCACAGTACGAGAAGAGGTAATACGATATTTGCTTTGCTTATGTATTTTTTAATTTATTTTTCCCCAATTCTGCTGTGGGTTAAAATTATAACAGCTAAGCTGACTAGGGCATTGATTTTTAGCAGAAAGGTCGTTGGAACCAAATCAGGTATTAATAGATTGAATTCTTGGGCAAAATATTTGGTGAACCCAGTAAATTGTGTTGAACTAGAACAGTAGAAACGCCTTAAAAACACAATACCAATACATTAAAACAGCTCCAGTTACACCATGGTGGAATTGACGTAATATGGTAATATGATTATTCTCTCTTGTGTTATTTTGCATTTTTCCAATTATACGAATTTCCAATCTTAATTACACGAATATCCAATCTTATTACAATTACTGTATGTTCAGTGGATTTGAATATCAAGCACTGTGTGATATTATGCAAAACAATAAAACGTAGTTTTTCCCCAAAATGTAATTTTTTCATAAAATGTAATATTACCCTAAATTTTAATTTTCTTCCCCATAAAATGATAATTTACTCTAAAATGTAATTTACCCCTTAAAATGTAGTTTCACACCTAAAATGAACCATTCAATCAGGTAATTCAACTAGTCAAGTACGCCGAAACAAATCTTGGCCCAGTCGATATAATGGTAAACAATGCCGGAGTGATGATGTACACCGTGATGAGTAATCTGATGATGGATGATTGGGACAAGACGATTGATGTAAACTGCAAGGGAGTCACAAATGGCATTGGAGCTGTTCTCACAGGGATGATAAGCCGTGGACGTGGCCACATTGTCAACATGAGTTCGGACGCTGGTTTGCAAGTGTGTGGTTTTATTGGTTTTAATTTTAAAATGTCTTAGTACAATTAATTAAAGGATTTAATCGAGATTACAAATTACTTATACGATAGGATATTCATATTTATCTGCGTGAATGGTAAAATTCAAACAGCATTGACACATGGATAATTCTCAAATCACTTTGCGCCCACCTTTGGGTTACCGGAGCTATTACAGTGTGTTGTGTTTGATGCAACCCTTCGGCTTGAACATGGCTTACAATTCACCCAGTTAATCGGTCGGACATACAAGTATTTAAGTATATACGATTGTTGTTTTTTTTATTGAATGTGAAAATAGATGATTAAGGAAGAAATTTTTATTGTTCTGACAATAAAAGCATTTAAAGGTTCAGATTTGTGAACGCGGGGTTAAAAATGGGGGTCAATGGGTCATGCTCCACAAGACCTTACAATCATGTTGTTGGGCCTTAATTCAGTGGAATCAAATAGAATGATGAAGAACTGCAGTTATACTAACATACTGTCGAAATTATACATGTATATCTTGATAATATCACATACACAAGGATAAAAATATATGTTTAATTTAGTTTTAGTTTTTTAGTTTATTTTTTTTAAGATAAAAACATAAAGCAGGACCATTGAAAAAAAAGGAAAACGAGGAAAAACCTCAAATCGTTAGAACACGTCTAAAAAAGCAATAAATTATTAAAATTCGGTGAAATTAGTCGTGGCCGCTAAACCCAAGTATACCTTACCATAACATAATAATGTTTTTAACACACTCACATCATACTTTGAGAGAATGCTACTTTGTTCCAGGGTTTCGCTGGCTTGGCTGTTTATTCCGGGACCAAGTTCTTTGTTGAAGGCGTTTCACAAGCCCTGAGGCACGAAATGGTAGGAAAGGGAATCAAAGTTACTTGCATCCAACCAGGAGATGTCAAGACAAATATTCAAGTAAACACAACTGATATGGAGGTAAGGATGTTTTTCACTACTGCTTTGAAATTCTTCTGGCGGTTTTTAATTTGTGTGCGAATGACATATAGGAAGAATGAGATACTTATTATGACAAATATTATGGTCTCAAACTGCAAAGAACTGCACAAACACAGTTAACTGATATTTTGAAGTCTAATATATATTGCAATTAATAGATCACACACCCCTCACGTAATGAGTTGATTATTTCTTTTTTTTTTCTTCTGTTGTTTAGCCTTGTATGGGATGTTACTGTAGATAGGCAAAATATAAGTGTAAGACTATTGCTTAATGTAATGCATCTGCGTAATATACAAAATAGACTCTCAGATATGCTGATAGTGGGCTAAAGGTATTTTGACAACTTTATTTTGTGACAATTTCCTGCGTTTTTCTCTCAATGGAAATTAACTATCAAATTTCAAATTCCGAAAATTGGCAACAGTTGTTAATTTTTATAATGTAATGCTCTTTTTATTTATTTTTTTGAGTTGACGTGAACTTATAAAGCTTGCGCAACCCAAACAAGTGTGTTTACACGACTAAATCACACATATGTGCATTGTTATCTAGTGCCAACAGCAAACACATTTTACTCTTTCACCATACTCTTAAACTAGCATAACAGCGCTCGGTAATCAACAATCCAATCAGACAAATATTGCAATATCAACTATTTGTATATTATATAAAGGTTTACCGCCGTTATTTCATTTTTAAACCAAATGTTTTGTTATTAAATACTTACTAAAAGTCTTAAGGACAGTTGATGACTTTGAATTTAAGATTCGAATTTCTATATTGTGCCGGCAGACTGTGCCTTTTTTAATAATACATACAAACTGTTAATGTTTATTTGGTTATGCAAAAAAATAGTCGAAATTGTGCGTTAAACGCACTTTACGCTAGATCGTCTCACAAATGTTCTTCAGCATCCACCAAGTACAAATAACAACCAAAAGTGGATGTCTCTGTCACATTGTATAACTACTAACTCACCTTTAACGCACATTGTCGCTGCAAAGAAAAAACGCATTTGCGCTTATAAAAACACAAAAACATTTGTTTAGGCACGAAAGCAATATGATGCGAGCGAAAACTGCAAGATTCTAGATCCAGATGACATTGGGCGAGCAGTGACTTATGTGGTATCGCAACCAGACCATGTTGCAATCAATCAACTGCTCATTGAACCAAAGGAAGCACCGATTTGAAAATATTCCGATTTTACCTAATCGAAACATTCGTGCAATTTAGAATCACCTTAATTTGATTAAATCAATTATTTAATTTTTTATCTTTGGCCATTCGATTTTCATACTATATTAAGACTTTCTTACGAAGTGCGTTTAAATCTGCGACCATTACATCTGTGGGCTCGCGCTTTTTAAAGATGATTGCTTGTAGTTGGCTGGGCTTGTTTAGCCGGCTGCCTTACGGTCTTTGGCGAGCTGCGCAGCGGAAAGTCTATTCTCCACAGGTCGCACACTAATAATTGTAGTGACCACGATTTGTACTGTCTTAATCTCAAACTCGAAGTCTATAACTCTTGATTCACTTTAGTTGTATTCTGCGTCTCATTCAATATACGGTTTATTCGCGAAGCGAGTTACTTAGTACGTCATTCAGCATGACGCCAGTTGTATAGTCTAAGGTACGTTATACAGCATGGACGCAAGTAATCTCAAGTACGTTATTGTAGGTTATCTTTTAGGTTATTTAAATTTTCAGAATATATAGGGAATTTACAAGGTGCGAAAAGTTTACGTGCGAGACGTTTCACATCTGCACGTTTGACTAACTGTGGGAATTGGGTGAAAAAACTATGTTAATGATTTAAACGGCAAAATACAAAAGGCCCGTACAAGGTGATAATTACGTACAAGGTAATAAAACGTGAGAGTCGGTAAACTTGAAACGCAAAAAAAACGGCGTTAAAACACAAAATATTTTAGACATAAATTAAAACAAATATATACTATACGAAATGCTACAACATCTCATTTTTCCCACATTTGTTAAGCTTGAGAAACACGATCTAGTTGAGCATTTCGGATGTTCAGTCGAAATAACAATCGAAGTCATGTGGTGAACGATCTCACGAAGTTTCGAGCATTTCACACGATTATCCTGCAAAAAACTAGAATACCCTGGTTGGGAGAATTAAGTACAAAGCTAGAATTGTGCAATCGTGCATTAAAATCTGGTGTCGTGTATGTTAATGCGTGATAAATGTTATGTGGAATTTATGTAGTAAAAGTGACATCTCATATTCAAGGTAGCAACGCCACAATTTGCATCACATGAGCCATATTTTTTATACTTTGCCAGCTAATAAACCAAGGCGTGTACGCCTGGTTACTCACTACCGAGTGAGCATGAAATAAATGCAGCGATGATCTCGCTATATGCGACGAAAGCGCAATTAATAAAAACGCAAAAACAAAAACCGAGCGACCTGTCATATGTAGGTTTTACGACTCGTAACGAATAAGGGAAAATAAACTCGTTCGGATGTATTTCCATCAGCGAACAAAAGCATAATATCAATATGCAAAACATAAGCCGTGTCTCGTCATTACTGTGCGGTGTTTGTAAAAGCCTGTTTTACACACGAAATATATTCGGTTCGGAACATCCGACACATTGACCGAGAGGCGATTAGACAATTAGACATCGCATTTACATGCGGCGCAATTACCATAGCTATACGGAAGTACGCTGGTATCGTTTAATAAACTGTGGCGTTGTGAAGCGGGTACGCTCACTTATTTACACAGCAAGAGCGCAAATGCGCGGGGCAGGGGCTATCTGACTTCGCAGAATAAGAAACAAAACTCGAGTCGCTGCTAAAACGAGTGTGTAATCGCTTGAATGAGACGCATAATTTGCGTGAGGTGATTAAAAGAAAACTAACGCCTTGTCGGCGGTAACATCGAAAATCTGGCGCGAACGAACAAAACAAACGCCGTTCGACATGTAAATGCGCCTAATATACCGGATGGGTTGGCGCAGCATGGCATCATTGACTCAAGCTCATGATAGCATAATCGTAAAAGCGTTACTGACCTTGTTTAAGATGGAGTACATGTAGCAATTGTTGAAGGCGCGTTTGCTCTTGGTGTTTGTAAGAAGTCTGTAGAGTAAAACACCGATATTATGCATTCTTGCAATAGCCTATAGTACCATCCAACCAAACCGGGAACACTAGTTTTTGCAATCGTTGCAGACTAATAATTACATATAGTATAAAAAATAATAATAAAACTTACAAAAAATAAGGTAGAAGCTACAAAAATAATAATACAACCCTTTCATATTTCGTAAAGGGAACGTCGTCTTGCGTATTTTCTTCTTTCGTCGGCGGAAACGATGCTTATGAACTTGATTTAAATACAGTACGTTGTCTTGTTAGTCACCAACTTCGTCCAGCGAAAAGGGGCGTTTCTTACTTGATGCTTGAAATTGCTTCTTAAATAACTTGCGTTGGGCCACTCGTCGTTGCCAATGTACTTGAAACTTCTAGTTGAAGTTGACGTCGGAAATTGTTCGTTTCGGGAAGGTGCGTGTCCATTATCACGTCGGGCTCAACAATGTGGGCTCGCGCTTTTTAAAGATGATTGCTTGTAGTTGGCTGGGCTTGTTTAGCCGGCTGCCTTACGGTCTTTGGCGAGCTGCGCAGCGGAAAGTCTATTCTCCACAGGTCGCACACTAATAATTGTAGTGACCACGATTTGTACTGTCTTAATCTCAAACTCGAAGTCTATAACTCTTGATTCACTTTAGTTGTATTCTGCGTCTCATTCAATATACGGTTTATTCGCGAAGCGAGTTACTTAGTACGTCATTCAGCATGACGCCAGTTGTATAGTCTAAGGTACGTTATACAGCATGACGCAAGTAATCTCAAGTACGTTATTGTAGGTTATCTTTTAGGTTATTTAAATTTTCAGAATATATAGGGAATTTACAAGGTGCGAAAAGTTTACGTGCGAGACGTTTCACATCTGCACGTTTGACTAACTGTGGGAATTGGGTGAAAAAACTATGTTAATGATTTAAACGGCAAAATACAAAAGGCCCGTACAAGGTGATAATTACGTACAAGGTAATAAAACGTGAGAGTCGGTAAACTTGAAACGCAAAAAAAACGGCGTTAAAACACAAAATATTTTAGACATAAATTAAAACAAATATATACTATACGAAATGCTACACATCGCAAATCACCATAATATTTGCTCATCAGTAATTAGTTGTCACGTCCAAGTGTTTAGGCAATTTTAGGTGTATACTTAAATAAAATACGAAACAACAGAAATACGGAAATAGAAAGCTAAAACTTCTCCCTATTCCGCAATGCAATTGGGGGTTTAGTAACAATTTCTTCATTGCCGCAATTTTTAAACTTAACTCTGTGCAACGACGATATCTAATATTTGTCAAGGGATATAGTTGGTTAAACATCGCGACTCGCAGGAGATTCAATTATGCAGGTTACTTATTACCTGATACGGGAAACTCCACAAAGATTTTTGAATATAATTTAACTAAAGTTGCAACTTAAAATAGGATCCGATTTAGTTGCACATCGTGTATGTGGAACGAGAAGCAATATTTAATCCAGATATCAGTACAGTTAGGTTATTTATTGAAGAAAGGTGGTAAGACACAACAGAAATGGCAGAAAATTACAGGGCACCATTTATTTAAGGATAATGCAGAACTATGTGTTGATAAAACGAGGGGGCGATAATACAGACAGTGGACTAATAAATCGAGAGATTAGTCTCTTTCACATTGAATGACCACCAAATTGCGTTAAACGCACCTAGTCGCTTGTTCATGCAGAGAATAAAGACTTACCAGTAATTAGTGGTTAGTTTTGAACGTTTACGTCTTTAGGCAACCATAAGTGTGTACTAAAATACGGAAAATAAAATCGCCCGAATCTAAAATTTCGTCATAAACCGCAATAACTAAGGGCTAGGTCATTCGTAACAATTTTCTTTATTCTTCTTGTTGTTTTAAACTTAACAGCGTTAGATTGGTCAATAATATTTGTACTAGGAATATATTTAATTAAACATGGTGACTGACAGGAGCTAGTCGGGTTACAAATATGCACGTTACTTATTACCTGATACGGAACCTCCAAGGGGATTATAAGTTGGCTACAGTCGCAACTTGTAGTGCATAAGCAACCGATTAATTTACACATCGCTTTAGCGAAACGTGAAGCTTTTATTTAAACCAGAAAATTAGGAATGGCTTAGAGTTAAGCTGTTTAGAATAAAGCCTCTTTGCTTTGTTTTTGTGCAACAAACTTCTTTTTAGTGTGTGTTACTGCAAATAAAGAAGCTGCCGCTTCAGTACAGCATAAATGGCAGGAAATTACGGGGCACCATGTATTCAAGGAGGGGCGATAATGCAGAACTGTGGACTGATGAATCAAGAGATTACATTGGGGGTGGAACGTACGGTAAAGTATGGCGAACTTTTCATCCGTTGTACACAACAGTAGCTGTCAAAGTATTCGAGTTAAAAGGCCCGCATCGTACAGCGATCGAGGAATTTAAAAAAGGTGTGATTTTTAATTTATATTTTTCTTCTAAATTTTAATTTATATATATATCGCGAGTTGGTGGGAAAACATGGTATCCCGCGTTGCACTTGCACATAAATAGGTGCAAATCTAAAAACGATTTCTCCGCAATGCGTAATGGTAGAGACCTCAGCTATGGCTCATTCGATCAAGGAAACCCTATAATTTATTCTCTGTAATTTTCGTGGAGAAATATTAAAAATGCGAGGAGTGATAGCCTTTCTTTTTCAAGGCTTCGCCTCTTATTTCTATCGATTTTACACGAATTTACAAGTGACTAACTCAGCCAATAGGAGTCGTGTTAACTTGCGGAGAAGCTCTTTTTGTCAAGCAAGTCTTTCTTTACATTCTCTGTGAATTTTGTCCCGTTGAGATAAGAGGGAAAGCGTTGGTGACGTTTTCTCTTCAGACGGTAAGCGTCGTGTTCACCAAAGCATGAACCCAGCTGGGCGTGCTGAGCGCACGATAAAGAAAAAGGCGGCGAGACTAGTTGCGTGTGCCCTGCTTTGATGAATATCATAAACTTCGAGAATATTGGAAATAGTATTTGTGTTTGTTTGCTTTTGTATGCCATTTTTACACTTCCTTCACTGTTCTTTTTTTATACTTTACAAACTTCAATGCGTTTTGGTTCATTTTTTCATAATATTAGAATAAAGGGAAATTTCAATTAGGAATAGTAAAAAAACTACTAAAGATAAAAATACAGTTCAAATTTTCCTGAGTACAAAAACTATTGGACAATCTACATTCCAATTTTCATATCATTTGGGCATACCAATAATTGGTGAGTATTTCGTTTGTCAGTGCACCTCAAATATTTCAAAGTCGAGCAGAATTTTCTTTACATATAAAGTGGTGTTCACTAAAATTTACATAATATATTTTTTATTGGAAGTAGATTCTAGGTATGTGGCTTGTTTAAAAGAGGGGTAAATTATCTTTTCAACCATACTAAATATTAAATCATAGCATAAACTTTTGAAAAACTGTGCTAATTTGAAAATGACTAAAAATTGTAAAAATAACACTGCGGGACAGCATGTTTGAATTAATGCATTTAGCCGGGAGTGAAAGAGATACTGTATATATATATATTAAAATTCACAGACACACACATGCACAGACACACACACACACACACACAGACACACACATATATAATTAATATGTTTTTATGTTAAATTTTCGATTGAAAGGCGACGCACTTAACCGCTAGACCACCGGGCCGGACATTATGAATGCCTTTTCGTAGCTGTACTTTATACTTTTCATTCTTAACGGTGGTAGGAACTCAAAAAAACGTTGGCGAACCTCCATTAGAAGCAAAAAATATATAAACTACTGCGTTTAACCGTTTCAATGTTTGCAGAGATTGATTTGCTATGGAGTACGAACGACTGTCCCTACATAGTTCGTTGCCATGGTTGGTTTGGATACTATGATCTCGCGGGTGTAGTAATGGAGTTTATGGAAAACGGAACGCTGTTTGAATTGTTGCATGGAAACCGTCGGGTTGAGTTGTCTCTACAGCTAAAAATCCGGTACGTGTGATGCGTGGCACATTGTGTTTCATTGGATCATAGGAAAATAGGTTCGCTTATATACATTTTACCATCGGGGGTAGGTAAACACAAGAGGCGTTGTAAAACGGGAATATGTTAAATCACTTTTAGGCCTACAGTCTTGGATACGAAACGGTTATTGTTTTTATGTACATTGTGCAATAAACGAATCGTCTAGCTCCACGTTTAAGTGCTAAATTTTCAACAGGTTGGTACAAAACATATCGATGGCAATGGACTATCTCCACAACGTATCGAAAAGCCAAAATATAATTCACGGAGATATAAAAGTAAGTAATATATCATACATACTTAGTTTAATACCTAAGGAAACGTTCACATACGCTTTACTGTCACATTATCTCGCCCACACCGTCGGGTTATCTTAGCTATTGCAGTATGTTAAGATGATTGAGACATTCCTATTTGGTTTTACCAGTCTAACTAGATACCCGTTTCGAAACTGCAACTCTTGGGCTAAAAGAAGACCGACTATCCCACTAAGCTATTAGGTAGAAATATATATAACAATTACCACATTTACAATGATCAAATACGTGAAACCGTAAAGTAAACACTTACTTTTAAAGACATTGAACATCTTACTGGATCGGTATCTGGTTGCAAAACTGGCCGATTTTGGTGGAGCAAGCCTACAAACAGTTAGTTGGCAGGCAAGTTGCACGAACAGGAACCTAAAGCATGGAGAAAGAAACGTATGGACAGTAAACTACGCAGACCCTGAAGCATTAAGACATCCAGAAAAGCAACTGAACTCATCGGTATGTATATGTACTCGAAACATTAATTGACTTACATAAACCCATTTAATCAAATGAGCTCAGATCATTTATACAAAACATCTGAATGATTCCGCAGTAGCTGCAGGTTTGGTAAGGCCGTCTGGCTTTTCGCCCAATCGACAGGCTCACAGTTTAAATATAAACGATTGGCGGATCACCTCAAGCATAAATGTAATATGCACTGTATTACGTGTTTCAGAACGATATGTTTAGTTTCGGAGCGGTGATCCGGGAAATCTATACCGGGCACATTCCGTACCATGACTGCGCAAACTTTAGAAATCAGGAGTCTCTTGAGCGGGACATTAAATTTGAACGAGTTCGGCTTGAAGCTCCCATCCCAAAATCCAACATGGTAAGTATGTATGTGTTGTATGCGATATATTGCATTACCGAATTCCTTTCAGAATAGATACTTGACTCGGCTTGAGACAACAATGTGTGGACTTATTCGATTATGTCTTGGTTCTGACTTTAGTCGTCCTAAAGCCCGTGATGTGAAAAACTATGTTTTACAAAACATGAAGATCAATCTTGACGAAGTTGACAATGAGGTATTTTTATCATATGGCTTATTAAAAAAAATAAAGACAACTATTTTGACAGGTGGTAACAGTGAGACAGATAATAGGACGAAGTTGGCCGGAACATATTGACAACAGAAATCTCACTAACTTGGTAACTGCAGTCCGACACTTTCAGCAAGGTACAACTGGAAATGATCACGGGCAGCCACATCAGCGGTACGAATACGTATATGATAACGATGAAGTACCTCACCAGCCCCAGCTTGACCGACGGCAAAACGCGGTGACCCGTCCACAGCATGACTTTCGTAACCTAAGTGTCCATGATTGGTTGCGGTTTGGAAGATCTTTGCTCAACGCACGGTTTAGCAGAAAAGGTCGGTATTGTAAGGTCGAAAATAGACGATCAAAAACAAATTCCAACTTGCAGGGAATTCTAACAATAGAGGAAGGAGAGACAGTGACAGGGCTCGCCCGTCAAATGAGTCAGAATTAATGAGCGAGGCCAGGGCCCTACCACAAAGGCCCAGCAAGGTATTTGTGCTAGCCAACTGTATATTAATCTAATGCAGCAATTGTGTTTTAAAGAAAAAATGGGTATTTGGAAAATCTACTTCAAATAAACCAAACTTGACCTGCTTTTTGTGCGGCGATGATGGGGTGGGAAAACATTGGTTGGTATTATACCAATTGCACAATGATGTGCACAAAGGTTCAACACAAAAGGTAAAACCCATTTACTATTTGGTTGTGGTGACCAAGCGTATTTTTAAGTGATCTGGAATTGTATTAAGCGCTGTACAAATTTCAGAGATACAAAGAAGTGCGTGAAGTTGGTGGACAGCGTTGCAATCTGAAGTACGTATTTACACCTGAAGCAAAGTATGTGGATGTGATCCTGTACTGCTTTTCCATTGAGGATTTCCGAGGTTATCAGAATCTGTCAGAGCGTTGGTCTGTAGAGGTGGAAAGAAAATATGGAGGAGCTTGTATACCGACATTGGTGGTTGGTCTGCAAAGCGACCTACGCAGTCACGTCAATAAAGAAGTGATGCCTGTTGTATTGGGCAATGACATTGCAAGTGCTATTGGTGCTGATAGTTATATGGAATACTCTGGGAGAACTGGTTACAACGTACACGAAGTTTTTAGAAGGGCATTTGAAATGGCATTGAAGAATATGTCGCAGAGGCATTGACAAGCGCACTTGGAGAACGCTTATTTTTATTATTCCAGGTTTACAATATAAATGGTAGAGATATGTAATTCAATCAATGCTGATAAGAATTTAAATTTTTGGATATCTGGGATGCTAGGGCTCGATTATCGCTCGAATTATTTGTAAAAATCTAGGCCACAGTAGTTACGATTTCTAGTTCAACCCAATTGCTCTTTGTAATCTGTTCTTGAATTTTATTTTAATATTGGAAAAAATATACAAATTCAGACAATAAATATAATGTAAATTCCCCAATGTGTATTAAAACATCTAAAATGTCAAATTCAACACAAAACGTAATATAATTTAAAGATACACCGTTTTCCAATAAAATTTAAAACGTACAATAGTTCAGAAATAAAATATAAACACCACAAAACAGTTCAATTGAGTTAACTCACATTTTAGCTTATATGAGCTGCGGCAAATGTGGTATACAATACGGGAGAAATCCCAAAACACTCTGAAAGACACGAGAATGAAAGACACGAGGGAGTTCGAGTTAAAAATACCAAAAATGGTAGCTACTAAGGTCCGATTATCACAAGTCTTGTTTGACAAATAATTCCATCAAATACCCAACAGTCACTACAAAACGCGATGTAAAAGTTAACTTTGATTTAAATCTCCAATTAAGATAAGTGCATTGTATGAATTTGAATGAATTTGCATATTCGAGGTCAGTTTCGCCAGTACTTCTTCTTTTCTTACGGTTTTTAAACTTGTGATCAGTGTTGTAAATATAGCCCTTAATTATCTGTGTACTGTGTTAGAATGCTTGTACAGATGAACTGAATGTCTAATGTGTAAGTAGCCTTAACAATAACCGGTACATGGTTTATTTCTATATTGATCAAACGAAACACTTTTACATTTGAAACAATGATTCTGTACAACTTTGAATACAAGTGAGGTGTGTTACTCATTGAATATTTACGTGTCGCAAAGTTAGATAAGGTTCATTAAAGCATACATTAATCACTCATCAACCGTCATTTGTATCAGAACGAACGATGTTACACTGTAATGTTTTTACCGCCTGCGCATTTTCGTGAGTTAATCGTTCCATTAATAGTTTTAGTTAGTATGTATTAAAAATATCGGAAATTGTTCAGATGTATATGACTTATTTGGCTCCTGTTCAGTCCCAATTTTGTAAATAATGTTTTCGTTTCTTAAATTAGGTAAATTTGTGATCATTTAATTGTACATATAATTTTCCTCAGAAAACCGTCTTTTACAAGACTTTTCGTTTCCGCCATAATTTTCGTGTCATTTACGAATAAATTCATGAAATTTTGGACAACGACGCCAAGTAGTTTAACTGAATACGGATAACAAGTTTGAGTTCGAACGGACAGGACACCCCTGTCATTAATTGTATAAAAATATATTTAGGTTCTTAATTTAAATAGACCAACTATGTACACAATTTATTAAAATTTGGATAAATAGGTTGGTCGCTACTCGCTACGATACCAAAAAAATCCAATTACACAAAAAAGTTAATTAAATGTTCTGGACACATTATTAAGATGTATGGTCTGAACATTTTTCAATCGTTCGTCCCATCTTAGTTTATTTGGTGTGTTGTATGTTCGTGGTATATCCCTTATATGTAACATTTGGCTTTTTTTGTAGAAAGTATACCCTGCTATGTACGTTGGTGGAATCTAACACTTACTGTTCCTTATACAAGTCGGCAATATATGGCGTTTGTACTATTTAATCGATCTCGATAAGGCAAAAAAACTACCGTTCTTGTTTTAAACTTACACAAGACAAGCTCTTAAGTGCGATACTAATGGCAAGTCTATGGTAAAATTATTAGGGCAACGCTAAAGGGGGAGAAAGCGGGAAGGAGGGATGGAGGGAAACTGCTCACTAAAACTATGAAAATTAATTTTAATCTCCCTAAACACTAATCTTAACACCATGTTTAAAATTAACTCTTATGCCCTAATATTCATTTTAGTGAGCAGTTTTCCTCCTTACCGGCTTCCCGCCTTCTCTTCTTTTAGTTTTTCCTAAATTATTACGCACTGCTCTTTCTTCGTTGTTGTCGATTTAACGTAGCTTAAATACTGAGCTTTGATCCGTACTTTAATAAATGCCCTGTCTCTATGAAATCGTCGTAGTGATTGTGCCAAGTGTAACAGGGGTATCGAATATAAGAATGTAGTTTCTGAAATATACAGTCTCTGTTACTGGTTATGGATGTACTGGTTTAAGAAGCACATACACGGTTAAATATTTAAACTCGTTCTTGCGGCGTTGAATTATCCAAATGGCAAAGAATGTATTACTTTGCCTAAATATACCACAACGCAGATACAACATTAACCTCCGGTATTTAATGTCCAAACAGAAAAGAAATATTTAATTGAAACTAAACAATTACAACGAAATCAAAAAGTAAACAAAACCGGTCATTACCAGGTAACTTAGCGTCAAAACAAAACGGCGTCAACGAGCAGGAAATTATATTGGAAACGACAACCAATCAACTGGAACCGTCTAATCTGGCGGTTTAACACGCAGTTAGCAGCCAGGCATAAGCTGTACCCGAAGATAGAATATAAGACGTTTTTTCAGTTGTTAGGTCTACCAACTGAAACTGCAGTATATTATTTAAATCTTAAGGTCGTTTTCAGTTTTTAGGTCTACTAGTTGAAACTGCAGTGAATTATTTAAAGGGAAGTTTCGTTGAAACAAGAGCAGGAAAACCTTTAATAGTTTCCCAACGTCTTACGTTTCAATACAATGGGAAACGAAAACATGATGAAAGCAGTCGTGCTTGGTGATTACGGTGTTGGGAGAACGAGTTTGATTATCCGATATTGCTACAGCGAGTTTTCAGATGATACGCCGCAGTGTATTCCTTGCGTTGCAACATCAGTCAAAATCGACCATGAAAATGTAATCGATATTGAATTTTGGGATCCAACTGGCGGAGAAGATTTCAAAGCGTAATTTTACAATTTCTTGAGTTTAGATTTTTAATAGTCAATACAGAAAATAACTTTTGGCAAAAAATTCTATCTTTATACCAATATGGTTCATAGACGCAAGATTGTCACTGCGAATACCAAATAGTAAACAGAAAGTAAAAATGTTTTTCTTGATAGATTGCGGCCATTGAGCTATGATTCGACCGACGTTTTCATTTTGGTGTTTTCGGTGGTTTGTCCTGCTTCGTTTTGCAGTATAACAGAAAACTGGCTTCCAGAAGTCAAATGTACCTGCCCTGGTGTACCATTGGTAGTTGTGGGGTTGCAAATAGATTTAAGAACAAACTCCAAAGTGGTAGAAAAATTAAGAAGCGAAGAAAAAGAACCGACGACGTGAGTTTGACTAAAATCCAAAGTAACCAACAAAGAATGTCAAAAGGGTGCCTCCAAAAACTACAGGATCGCTTGGAGCGCTTGGATCACTTAGATTGATATGGAAAGTAATTCTAACCCTGTCTTAAACACTAATCTCAACCCCAGAACTAATTTTAACCCCAACCCTAACATTAATATCATGGCTTTTGTAATTACGAAGTATAGTAAGCGATCCAAGCGATCCAAGCGCTCCAAGCAATCCGTGTAATGATGTGATCTTGCACATTTACTTCATATGAGTTATTGACTCTGTCTATATAACTTCTGAGTTCCTGGCAGGTCTAAGCACGTGCATATATTAGAGCACACGTTATAGCGGTACTCATTGTATTGCCTCAATTAGTGAATGTCCTTGGGATTTACATAAAGCAGTACTTAGAGGTAGTTTGCATTTTATCTTTTCTATTATGTTAATAAAAAAGTATTAACAATTATTGAAGAAGCAGTAAATTGTAGGTAAATTAATAAAAATTCAATTAAATAAGTTACATTATAATGGGTTAGAATAGGATGTTTATCACTGTAAATAAAAATCTCAAGGGGTATTTTTAAACGAGCAATAGATATAAGATTACCTCGCTTACACATTTGTGTTACCATCAGGGATATTACATTGTGTTGTGTGTGGATGTGAAACATGTTAAAATTGATTGCATTAATTCACTGGTTCGTGCGGTGTCCGCTAAGAGCCTTACTATAGGTCACAACCGGCTATCCACCGGCTGATTTTGAGCCGGCAACCTTTCTGTGACTTAAAAATACCTCAAACCCGTTAAATTGTCTGAACGAAAAATTACGAGTTTAAGGAATAGTTCACAATAATTTGTTGTATTCCATTCCAGATTTAAAGAGGGATCTGCGTTAGCGAGACGAATTGGGGCTGAAATTTACCTTGAATGTTCAGCTTTAATGGGCGAAGGGGTTGATCAAGTTTTCCAAGAAGCAGCCAAAGTTGGTCTCAAATTCTTTCGTAAACGAATGAAGGAATCGAACAAATGTTGTGTTCTTCTGTAGGAGCTGCTGTACATAGCTGTGGAGGTTAAAATGTTACGTTTTAAGAAATGGAGAACTAAGCGTTGTTTTAAGGTACAAAGCGGATTAAAATGGGAACTTGTACAATGCCAGATGGAGGACACATCGTCGCAAATGGTATATGATAAAACCAGATGCATGCAGTCCCTAGTCCCGTTACACATTGCCTTATTTCCCCTGCATGTGTCATGTGTCACTCTTTTTCGTGTATTCCTTTATTAATAGTCCACTTTAGTCACTGTGTCGAATACATACAATACTACATACTAAATGTATATCTCGAGTAGTTTGGTCATCCATTAATGCAGCCTATATAACAGGGATGTTTGGTGAATCGAACCCAACGTAAATTAATGAAGATTTTTAATACAAACAAGCACTGGCCGCACCCTATAGTTGCCAAATTTTAGTTTGTCAACTATTAATTTTTCTTTAGGAGCACCACTGTCACCAACGCATTTCATTTGTTTCCAGCTTTTAATGGTTTTCTAAAAATAAGATAACACAGGTTCAGCAATAAACATAAATCACAGTAGAAAAACACAGGAAAAACGGCATTTAGTTTTACTAAAGTGAACACAATAATTAGGTAAAAATAGAAAAAACAAGTATACTTACTGACTGTGTGGTGCAGCCAGTCTCTAATATCCTTTGAATAACTTTAAAGTAAAACATGGCAAAACGATAAACTCAAAGTCACCTTGTGAACGCAACAAAATTAACGCATGATTAAGTTTCGAGGTTTAAACATAGAATTATATAAAATGATTGATTTAATACGAAATAAAGGTGATTGCAAATCAAAGCAACATAAAAAAGGCTATTTTGGCATCTTCATTCCGGCCCCTTTAAGCATTTAGTTTTGCGTGATGCTTAATAATATACGCAAGTAAGAGAAGATGCATAACAGATAGCACATGTGTACAACAATTATATTAAATAACAAAAGTTACGAAATAGGGAGCAAAGTTGATTCGATCCATTCAATAGGAGTGACATATCATTAAACACAAATTGAATGTGGTACAATACACATATAACAAAACCTGTTACTCGGCCGCACTGAGCAAGCATAACTTGGTTATTGGGCGTTTTAAAATTGAATGTTTGGTTCGAACACACACAACTCGAACAAGACCATCTTTGTTTGGAAAGGTCTCGATTATACGTCCGATGAGCCAGGTATTACGAGGCAAACTATCCTCCACCACCAGCACCACGTCGTTGACTGCAAAGTTTTTACTTGGTCTCGTCCATTTTTGCCGTGCTTGCAATTGTGGTAGGTATTCGCGTATCCAGCGCCGCCAGAATATATCTGCCATATATTGAATTTGTCGCCATCTGCGTCGGCAATACAGGTCTGATTTCTCAAAAACCCCTGGTGGTAGCATTGTTTGTTGTTTTAATAAGAGCAGGTGGTTTGGGGTTAGAGGTTCTAGGTCATTTGGGTCGTTGGAAACACAAGTAAGCGGGCGGCCATTTATAATTGCTTCCACTTCGCAAAACAGGGTGCATAGACTCTCATCATTCAGGGTTTGCTCTCGGGAAACTGCACTCAATAGTTTGCGGACAGTGCGGATTGATCGTTCCCATGCACCGCCATGAGTGTGACGCAGTTGGGGCGTTGAAAATCCATTTTATATTCCTTTGAAGCAGAAAATCATTTATCTGGTGCTGATTCCACTTTTGAATGGCTTCTCTCAGCTCTCGTTCACCACCCACTAGGTTAGTACCATTATCGGAACGGATTTCGGACACTTGTCCACGCCGGGAAATAAATCGTCGCAGTCCTTGAATAAAGGAAACTCGTGTCCAAGCTATGTGCCACTTCTAAATGAATTGCACGAAGAGTAAGGCAGGTAAAGATGATTCCATATCGTTTTGGAGTGCTACGACCCTGTCGGACAGTAAATGGTCCAAAGAAATCGATACCTACATTGGTAAATGGACAGAGATCCGGTAGAATCCGATCCTTTGGAAGGTCTGCCATCTTTTGCTGTCCTCGCGGGCCATGGTTTTTTCGGCACAAGAAACAAGTTCGAAGTACTTCTCGTACAGCTGAGTTGCCATGGATGAGCCAAAACTGTTCTCTCAACATCGCCAAAACGTATTCTCTACCAGAGTGTCCAGCTATTTCGTGAAAATGTTTGATTATAAGGTTAGACACATGACAGCCTTTTGGTAGGATAATCGGGTGCTTCTTATCAAATGAGCAAGCGGCTTGCTTAAGACGACCGCCAAGTCGAATTATTCCTTCCAGAAGAATTGGGTCCAATCTAAAAAGGCAACTGCTCTTCTTAATGGGTTTAGCCTTTTCAAGGAGTTCTATTTCTTCTAAAAAGAAATTTCTTTGTACAGCTTTTAGAATTACGCTTTCCGCATACCTTAGTTCTTCAGGTGATAAGGGAGCAAGAGAAGAGCCTTTTGCAGGAGCATTGCTGGTTTTCGCCGAAAGCAACTTTTGTTTAAATCGAAGCATCCATGCGAACGACTTTTTTAACCCCATCCAATTAGAGCTTTTTTCAGTGGCATTTATCAAAGGGTCTTCAATTGCAGAGGAAAAATAGGATTTTATTTGGTGTTTTACCTCGGTATCCCGGGCTAAATGATCCTCATCATTCACGAATTCCGGCTGTTGTGGGAATTCTGTTTCTGGTTTCCAAAGAAAGGCTGGGCCATTATGCCACAAGCTGCAGGTTAGAAACTTCTCAGCTGATAAACCTCTGGATGCACAGTCTGCTGGATTTTCCGAAGTGTTTACGTACTTCCACTGTGCTGTTTCAGTGTTTTCTGTAATGAAATTAATACGATTAGCGACAAAGGTTTGAAACCCTTTGGTTTTGTTCCGAATGTAACGCAGAACCGTGGTACTGTCCGTCCAAAAGACGCTTGGCTGAAAAGCAATTGGCAGCTCTAGTTCTCTTCTCATAAATTTATCTGTGCGGACAGACATCGTTGCAGCGCACAGCTCTAACCGAGGAACGGTGAGTTTTTTTAATGGTACTAGGCGACATTTCCCAAATAATTGTGCACAGAATATGCGATCATTTGAATTTGTAAGGCGCAGATAAGTAACCGAACCGTAAGCTTCCATTGATGCATCGGAAAAATGATGCAGTTGACAAGAAGTTATTTTGTTAAAGTCGGTAGGTTTGATACAGCGATTCACTGAGTACGTTTCTAACCTGTGCAGGTCGTTTTTCCACTTAATCCAGGCAACGTCGTGGTTGTGTGGTATTGGTTCATCCCAGTTAAGTTTGAGCCTGCATAAGTCCTGCATTAATACTTTCGCAGGCTGAAGGAAAGGGGATGTGAATCCCAAAGGGTCGAATACCGAGTTCACGGTGGCCAAGATCCCTCGCCGTGTCCTCGGCTTGGCTTTTTCATTATATGTAAAGCCAAATGTATCCTGATCTACTGACCATTGCAGCCCTAAAGCTGTATCCGCCGGTAACCTGTCAGTGGACAAGTTTAAATCTTTGACCACCTTCGATTGATGCGATTTCGGGATAGAGGACAAAACTTCTCTACTGTTGCTCAACCACTTTGTAATGTTAAACCCTCCTTTATGCAAAAGTTGGCTAAGATCTTTTACAAGGGTAATAGCCTCAAGCCGCTGTGGCTACCGACTTTAAACAGTCGTCGACATAGAAATTATTTGCAACCGTGTTTGTGACCTCTGCACGAAACAGCTCGCAGTTGTCCCTAGCAGTTTGTTGTAATGCAAAATTGGAGCAACTGGGTGAGCATACAGTTCCAAATAAATATACCTTCATTTTGAAAGTTTGGAGTTCGTTGTTGATGTCCCCATCTTTCCACCACAGGAAGCGAAGAAGATCTTGGTCTTGTTCAGGGATGCGCACTTGATGGAACATTGATTGAATATCGCCCATTATCGCAACATGCTCCTGGCGAAATCGACATAGAACAGCTATTAATGAATTGGTGAGGTCCGGCCCCTGTAACAGCACATCATTAAGGCAAATGCCTTTGTATTTTGCCGAGCAGTCAAATACAACCCTTATCTTGTCAGGTTTTTTTGGATGATATATACCATGGTGAGGCACATACCATATACGCCCGTTGTTGCCGTTTAATTGAGTATTAGCAATCTTCTCAGGCGTGGCCTTCTTTTATCATGTTGGCTACAAACTACACGGTAATGGTTGTAAAATGTTGCATTTTTATGAAATTTGTTTTTTAAATACAGCATTCTTTGCAGAGCTTGGGTCTTATTGTATGGCATAGACACCAACTGAGATTTTAAAGGTAGCGCGATTTCATAATGACCATCTTTTAATTGAGTGACTGATGTTTCCACAGAGTTCATAAAATCCAGTTCTTGGACAGACAATTCTTTTCTATCCAGTTTATTCGATTGAATATTGTCGACACATAATTCACACAGACTTTGTGTGTCAGTTTTAACACCGTAGCTATGAGTAGAAATGGATTTCAAGTCGTTAGAACTTACGGATTTTTTGTTGGGTCCATTTACTACCCAGCCGAGCATCGTTCTACTTGCGTACGGTCCGCCATCTTGACTGTGAACAAGTTCTTTGGGTTGTAAGATTTTAGGATGGTCGCTACCTATCAGGAGACCAACTGGGTTCCGTCATGAAAAGACAGATTAACAGCATATAAATGAGGCCATCGACCTACATCTTCCGCAGAAGGAATCTCAGATTTTGACAATGGTAACTTGTCATGAGAAAATAGTGGTGACAGCGGGACAAAGTCATTTTCATCCAAATCACTAATTTCAAGGTCACTAATAAGTTGAGCTCGTCGTATTTCTGATTTTCTGCTGACTGTGGTTGTGTCTATTTTTATCGTTGGTCCAGTAACGCCCAACTTATGTATCAGAAAATCACAGCAAAACGAGGAGGTACTTCCGGGATCCAGGAAGGCATTTGTAACGATACACACTTGACTATTTTTAGCACGTACCTTCACTGGGATAACCGGTAGAAGAGTGTTCGATGTGTTGTCCGTACCGGTACTGGCAAATCCACACCTAACGGTAGATGACGAGCTGATAGCAGCGTTTAGAGGATCTGGGGGGTGCAGCAAGGTTGTATGTTGTGCAGTGCAATCAGTCTTTAAACATGGGTCTTTTCGGAAACATTGGGAGGCACAGTGACCTGGTTGCAGGCATGAGTGACATAGGTAGTTTGCATTAACAAATTCGAGTCTTTTTGGGTGGTACAAAGCTCTAAATCCTCTACATTGGTTAAGATAATGGTTTCCATGACACAGGTAACAATTATAACTTTGAAAGGAATTTTCATATGAATTTGTTACCTGCACATTTGTTGCAAAGGAAGAGCCACCAGCTTTTCTTGACTTTGAGTTGTTCATGTATGACCTAGTGGAGTGATTTCCTGGGATACCAAAAATGGGATTGGTTACTTCTCGAGTTTTCTTTGATACAAAGTCTGCAATGTCCTGGATACCAACAGTTTGATGACGTTCAAACATAATTTCATCGGCTTTGGTTCGCCAACTGTTTTGCATGCTAGAGGGAAGTCGATTTATAATCTTTAGCAGCATTTCGGGACTGTTGGCATAATGTAGGTAACCAATGCTTTCCAAAGTGTTTTTACATGATGTTAGCATGACTGAATATTCTTGTAAACTGACAGTGTCGGAAGGCCCAATTGCTGGTGCATTAGCTACTTTGTTTAGATAGGCTGCAGCTATTTGGCACGGGTTACCAAAATGATCCTGCAGCAGATTTCGGGCAGTTGCATATCCCTCACTAGGGTGCATGTGTTGACAACTAGAAACAAGTTGCTTAGCTAGTCCGGCAGTATGCTGTACAAGGTAATAAAGCCTCTGCGTGTCATCCGACACCTTGTCTTCGATGAGGCTTTTAAAAGCACGGACGAAATCACAATAATGTATGGGATTTCCACTATATATTTCCAGTTGTTGTGGGGGTAGCTTTAATGCATTCAGTGCTTCAATTAGTGGTTCCTTATATGTATTTTGAACCCTTTTATTTTCCTCTAGACAATTATTTAGCTTTACCTTGGATCTTGAAATGGTGGAGCAGTAATCTTCTTCAGCTTTGAGTATTTGAAGTTCACTATCCAGTTCAAGTTGTTTTCTAGCTAGTCGATATTGGCGCTCTTCATCTTCGTATTCTCGTTTCTTTTGAATTAGTTTTTCTTCAAGAAGATTTTGTTGTTGGTTCAATTTTACTTTTGCTAGAAGCCTGTTATTTTCCAATGTTGCTCTTTTGCTTGATGACATAGAGACCCGAGATATTTGCGAGATGCTGTCCTCTGGATTGATCACTGGTAAGTTCGGTTCATCATTTTGTATAATACCTCCTACACTGTGGCATCCTCCATTGGTTGGTTGGGTTGGGGATGACACAAGAGGCCTATTATTTGTCACATCCGATGATGTCCCAGGTTGGTCTTTTTGGGTAACAGAACTTGCCTTTGTTGGTTTTCCTTGTGATCTAGTTTGAGGCCTTGCTATGGTTGATGTTGATCCCGGCATTCTTAGATGGTTTCAGATGTTTGTATGTAGAGATTGGCTGTAGTCAAAAACTTAATATAGTTGCCAAATTTTAGTTTGTCAACTATTAATTTTTCTTTAGGAGCACCACTGTCACCAACGCATTTCATTTGTTTCCAGCTTTTAATGGTTTTCTAAAAATAAGATAACACAGGTTCAGCAATAAACATAAATCACAGTAGAAAAACACAGGAAAAACGGCATTTAGTTTTACTAAAGTGAACACAATAATTAGGTAAAAATAGAAAAAACAAGTATACTTACTGACTGTGTGGTGCAGCCAGTCTCTAATATCCTTTGAATAACTTTAAAGTAAAACATGGCAAAACGATAAACTCAAAGTCACCTTGTGAACGCAACAAAATTAACGCATGATTAAGTTTCGAGGTTTAAACATAGAATTATATAAAATGATTGATTTAATACGAAATAAAGGTGATTGCAAATCAAAGCAACATAAAAAAGGCTATTTTGGCATCTTCACACCCCATAACCGTCTTCGGCGTTTAACCGGAAATCCCCAACTCAACCAAAAGCAAACTCTTTAACGCATCGTATTAACAGAAAGAAATATCTAATCTAGGTCAAACTTTTATAGATGTTATCTAGTTGTAATGAGTATGGACTGGTATGTTCATTTGTAACCTAATGAAAATAAATTCTGCAAACCCTTACCAAATACGTAATTGATCTTTTTTGCACCCAATGTAAAAACGAAAAAAATATTTCAGTCTAGTTGAAATTTAAGAATGTTTGCGTATTTTTTTGGTTTTATTTTTTGTATACTAATATGAATTACGTAATATACGAACATGGATAACAAGTTTAAATAGGTAACTCCGGAATATATTACTGTAACTATAGAAAACGGTTTACACTTAAGGTATACAAGCGTAATAAAGTAACAAGGAAAATGGAAAAATTCTGCATACAAAAACATAAAGATTTCAGTTAACATTGGGTAAAAGATTGTGATGATTGACCCTTTTTTTATCATTTTCAATGTTTGCACGCGCGTCATTTGAAATCGTTTTTTATGAAAGCGCTCAGCCATGCAGAATCGTATGTTATTGAGCATATTCACTGAAGCATGTCAGAAGGAAAGCTCGCTGGCACCATAACTGTGCAACAGGTTCATATTAACTTGCAATAAGGTTCATATTAACTTGCTATCTAAACTCAATAAAGTTTAGCCTACAGTTATGCTATTATAGTAGACTAAATAAAAAAACTGGTGACAAAACCACAGACAAGTTTGTTTTATAGTTCGCAAAAAAGGTCAGAATGAAAAAAGTTTCGTTGAAAATGGTTGTCCTAGCTGATTATGGCGTCGGCAGAACGTGCATGCTTATTAGAGCGTACCATCAACTATATCCGGACGATTATATACCGACTTGTTTAGATACAGAGCATAGATATCCGTATTAATGAAGAAACAACGGGAGCTGTTGAATGTTATGACCCCACGGGCGGCGAAGACTTTGCAAGGTACCTTGTTAGACTATTATACAAAAATCAATATTTTATTTGCACCGTATCAATATATAATCCATTATTATTGTTTGTTCAGGTTACGACCGTTATATTACCCACATACGAATGTTTTCGTGTTGGCTTTCTCCGTTGAATGTCAGGCATCGTTTAAAAGCATCAAACAAACTTGGATTAAATAGATTAGGCAATTTGAACCAACGGTACCTGTAATTTTGGTGGGCACGAAAAGCGACTTACGAACTGACGAGGAAACAATAGAAAAACTAAAAAAGACGAACCAGCAGTTTATAACGTAATGGGTTCATTCATATATCAACCTTTTATTTACGTGTGACCATATCATTTTTGTAACAGGTATGAAGAGGGTGAAGAGTTGGCTTATGATATTGATGCTGTAATTTATTTAGAATGCTCTGCTAAAAGCGGGGAAGGTGTAGACACTGTCCTGCAAAATGCCGCTAAAGTAGCGTATGGTCATCATATCACAAAACTAAAAAAACGACGGAAGTGCGCAATTTTATAGAAATTGATTGTACTGAAAATCAATATGAGTTGTGTTTTACGAGATGAAAATTAAGAAGCATGAAAATAACTTATTATTTTGTAGTATTTGATTATTTCTTGTTTTAAAACCTAATTCATATTTACACATCCTGTTTAAATACGCGTAAGGATTTTTAAAAATGATGTTCCAATAAAACTCATAAACGTTGTTTTTTGGGTGATAATCCTATCTGAGATCGTTTTTATTGTTATGCTTCCTACCGATGTCGTCTTTAAATTCTATGTGCATTTGTATAACTTTAAAATTAAAGAAATTAAATGGTATATTTTGTATCCTTATTTGTAAAGATCTGTTCGACTAGATACATGTTTATAAGACCACAGCTTATAAATACCTGATCGGCATTCTTTAGGTAGCCAAAAGGTTGTGGTGTCAAAATAGAATCCAAAACCATGGTGTTTGGAAAGCGCTCTAAGAGGACTGACTGCATTGGAACCGACAAAATTAATGGGTTGTTTTCTCAAACTGTAGATGGCGTATAACCAATTAAGACCTCTATTCGCGGGCGGATGTAACGAGTGGTACCCTCCGTGAGTCATTGTTTTTAAACGAGTGTTTTGCTGAGTAACAATGGTGGTGATTCCCCAATGTTTGTTTGGTTGAAAGCAGCGTGTGCTAGGCTGCGCGTCGGTGTTGTCGTTTAGCTGTAAAGTTTTGTAATAGTGGATCAGTGCTTTGTGAAATAATGTTGTTGATTTTTCATCTGCTAGCTGCTTTGTTGGAAAAATGCCGATGTACGAAGGGGTATGGACTCAAAATTGTTAAATATAATTTTGGATAGTTTTGAGTTTATATTGCAGATCCAAGCTTCAATTTTAAATTGTTAAAAAATCGAAGACTTCCTATGTGAGGATTTTGAGTGACAGCCGTTTTTTGAGGTCAGTTTGCATTGGAGAGATAGGGAGAATAATTAGTTGAACGCCTTCTGTAGTAACGTCTCAATTGTACACAACACAGAACTGAAGCTGCATAACACTAGCTGGGAACTACACAACAAAAACTGAATCATTTCCCAGTATAATAAACGGAAGCTCTCATCAAATCTTTTCAATTAAAATATGCAAATGTCGCCTATTGTTGCGAAGGCAGCAAGACAGCAAAACACCGTACACAGTAGTTCTTGTCGTGTATGTTTAAAACAGTACTGTAAAAAGAAAATAGGCAATTCCATAGATAAGTAATTTTGTTTAAAATAGTAAAAAATCAAATTGGTTAAAATAAAATATAAATCAGTTAAGTTTGTCAAAATATGTGTAAGAGGTTGATTAGTGCATTTTTTCTACTGTTTTTACTCTGCATTTTGCTCGAACTAAATGAAGGTAAGTATAGAAGTGTTTACCTCATATAAGTGAGATTGTGACAATGGGATAAGGAGGGTTGAATACTCATGTTTATTACCAAGGATGGTGAAACGTAGGAAACCGCATTATTAGGTTATTCGTCAGATATTGACCTGCGCTGTGCGCGACGCACTAGTTTTTGTTTATTCCATTAAAACTACAGAGTCGAACGTTTGCATAAAGCTCCAACTGCACTAGAGTATTACAGTAAAGTGCTCTACCCTGGGACACAGCAGCCAGACTGGCGGCTAAATGCCAATTTAGATCCTTCATCCTTTCGGCTAACGAGCTAACAATGAGTTTACTGGGTCAAACATTTTTACTTAAGCCATGGTAGTGTGACCGAATAGGGAGCGATTTATATACAGCTTGTAAGTTAAAAAAACGGACCCGTGGCCGGATACGAAAGTTAGGCCGATAAAAAAAAATTATTGATCCGTATGTCCTATATGGGAAACCAGAGAAGATGAAGTGCTATGCAACCAGATTGAACGTGCCCTCGAGCTCTCGTTTCCCCGATTAAGGGTTTAATTGCATAAAGGTTTTTATTTTTTGGGAGCAATTTTCTTGTGAATAAAAAAGTGGTCAATAAATAATTCAACGTCGTGTAGCACTTCTTGGCAGTTGTACATTTTGTAGCTTGTCACCGCAAACGAAGAAAGCGGAGTCATTCGGTAGCAGTGAGTGAATTTTTCAGCGCATGTTTGACGAATTTGGCGTCTAACACGACATCATGGAGAGCTGTGGTCGACTTTGTGATAATTCATACCAGTTGGTACGAGAATGCAGACTCCGACAATTGCATGGATATGTAAGTGGGCGATATTTATCGATTCGAACACCCTAGGACAGTGCGATAAAAATATAGGCGTTTAACCAATTATTCTTGCTATCTCTCTAATACAAAGTAAACTTGCAAAAAGAGCTGTTACTTAAAATTATGTAACAAGAATCCTTAGATTTTTTTTACATTTAAAAGCTTAAACTGGAAAAGCAATCTAAACTCAAAGACCTACAAAAAGTTACTTAAAACTTACGAGCCGGTACCCCAGTACATTAAAAACCCTTTCCAAACAAAACAACTGGGAAACGCATAATCGATAACTTTATTTCTCGAAGCTCTGCTCTTCACCATTACAAAACGGTAACACAACCAAAAAAGCACTGGCACAAAGCCTTGCACATGCTGCTTTCAACCGTACCAACATATCACCACCATTGTTACTCAGTTAATCAATACTGAGTAACAATGTTACTCAACTTGCACATGCTGCTTTCAACCGTACCAACATATCACCACTATTGTTACTCAGGGAATCAACACCATTGTTACTCAGCAAAACACTTAAGCACCATGACTAAGTTCGGCCCGCCCATGGAGGTTAGTTTAATGCTTGTACGCCATCTATATATTCAGTAAATTTAAAAAAAACAACACTGAATTAATGCGATCGATACATTGCTACGTTAACGAATCATATACGGAACACGTTAATCCAGCGTATCCTAGCTGAATACCACACCTACGAGTTGCCTAATAAACTCGCAAATGTTGAGAAGTTGCCTCGGAATTAAAGAGATTTGCGAAAGAAAGCATGACGAGAACGTAATTTCTATAACGAGTTGAATACATAGCTATTAGTGTCCATAAAAATATTTCAAATGAATCTCTTATGTGGCAGATATGCTCGAACGTTGAAACATTAATGTTAACCAGATCGAATCAGGCGAGTGAGACTTTATGCTGGCAAAGCGTCATGGACTTCCTTATTTCGTCCCAAGTCCCCACCCTTGCCGCTGCAAAAGAATGTGTGCAGAGATATGCCTGCCACATTAATTCAACATGTAGTGTAACTGGGAGACGAAGTAAGTTAAAGTGACCTGTTTAAAGCTTTATTCTGTATTCGTTTATTTGTATTAAATATATAAATTATTATATTTTTGTTGGGTTTTTGGGTTTGATTTCGGGCATTGGTGACATTTCTGTCCCACTGAAAAGTTATATGATAATATTAGCCAACAGCTATGCTCAGGTGTGTGTGTTTGGGCAAGAAACAAGCGGGCTTGCCTAAACTCAATAGAGCATTAAGAGCCAGGCAATTAAAATACCAATTTTTTTTTCAGGGAGACGAAATATGTTTACAGAAACTTTAAATAACGGTGAGATAAAAGTATGAATCTGCATCTAAACCTGTTTCCATTTCACAATTTAAAAATTTATTATCAGGAATAAACGGGGACGAGTGCCCGTCGGTGAGCACACAAGCTTACGGAGCCAACGTAACGGCCGCCGCAATCGCAGTACAAAGAGAATTTGAAAGTACCGACCATTCCTGGGGAAATATGACGGTGGTTGCACAGTGGGTTAAAGAGGAAGGGCTTTGCAATCAGTGAGTGTCGGTTCTTTAACAATGATGGTAGTGTATGGACGTCACTGATCCTGTATCGTCCGCAGCCACGTTGGCAAATGTGAATTAAAATGTCTTAAATATTGAAAAGCGGGAATAACCATTTAAAAACAGCACTTAAATTAGAGAGCCTGGACTGGATATTGTGCATAAAACTTAAATATAAATATTGTGCATAAAACTTAAATGATTTTTGTTACAGGTTGTGCAACTGTAGTTGCACCTACAGCAGCGCCTTCAACAGCAGCAAGCAGCTGGCATGCACAGAATGTTGGCCGACCCGTTTAGCGTCGATGGTAAAAGCGAATTCTCCATTAAAACCCATTGTAAAAAGAGCAACAAAGCTTTTCGAAAATCTAGGTTCGTATTTTAGGCTGGAACATTAAATTTAAGGAACATGTAACTCATACACAACACACTGATTTAGCTCCGGTAACCGGACGGTATGCGCGAGGTTATCTAACCATTACCTGTCTGTGAACGCTCCTTGCGTTTTCCCATTAACGGAAATAAACATGGATATCCTATCTCATTTATAATTTTAATCATACAGATCCACCAACAAGATCTAACATTCTGTGTGGGAAAGAAAAGGTTGAAATAAGGTAACTATCGCTTAATAATCGCCACACAAAAATAGCTTTGCTTAACTTCAAGTTATTTTTTGGTATTAACATTGGATATTAACCACACAAATGTACTATTGGCACGACCACCTATGTGTGTCAGTTGTTAAAAGTAAATGGCTACTTTGCGCTATATGTTATTTGTGTAGGGTCGTGTGGCCGAAGGATACATGCAACTTACCCAATTCTTTAAAAAACGCTCAGTGACGGTTGCATCGTTGGTTCGAATCCTAGACCAGCAAAAAGTAGAATATTATTGTTTAGTGCATTATCATATGAGCAATCGACAGATTAAGATGGCGGTTGATTTCGTCAATCCAACAACTTTTGCCTGCAAAACAGCCAAACATATGCTGGGATTTTTATACAATTAGGCATTATGACCAGTTGTACGAACGAGTAAATTAAATCACGCATATTGGTGTATAAGCCTCTCAGAACAATTTACCCCATATGACATATAAGTCTAAATCATGCTTTGCACAGACAAAATATGATCACGATTTTACAGAGTTGGACGGTTGGACACCCGCGAAATTAAGTTGGGTACCAGGGAAAAACTGGTTGTATCTAATCAACCCGTCTCTTCTGAGTCGCAAGTGGGCGCATTGTGCAGAATAAACACAGCAGACACGATTGCGCCAATCTCCTTTGCGCCATCAAGCTGCGGTGGTCAGACAAGTGTATGTACGAAAACTAACTGTGAATGATATTTCAGTGCAGCATTATAGGTCCTAATACAATAGCTCCGATAATACAACGGTGGCAATGCGGTGATCTGACGATTGTCTTTGTGAGTTTTCCCACCCATGAAATGTTATCCTCTACATATAAGGTCAAAGTTAGTACAGAAAATATTAAAAATATACACCTTTATGCTAGTTTCTTGTGGATGATCAATTTCAAATAATCGTTCTTTGCAGAGTAATGCTTCACATATCAGTATTAAATATACTGTGCGAAAAGTACCTTGGAGCGACCCAAGCGTTTCGGTGTTAAGATACAGTGACGGATGTCTTGAGTTTAATTGTACATTCAAAAAAACTGTTGACATTGATTACGGTGCTATTATCCCAACTATTAGGTAATGTATTAGTTTTATTTATATTTTATTTATGTTTTATTTATGTTTTCACCGGACTTTGTTTTAAACCAAAAATGGTTTCATCAACTAGACCGGTTTTTTAAAAAGGTATCGGTCGCGTTACCATTTGGTCGACCATATATAGCTTAGTTTATTTTCGATTAGACTTTTTGCGTTTTTCTGCATTTTCAATCTACCTAGTTTTCTTTAATACCAAGTTAGTCCTAATCTGGCCATGTTTTGTATGTAAAGTTGTACTTTCAAAATATTTATTTTTACCTGTAGGAAAATCACGAAATCGGGTGGCGTAAATAGCGGAAGTTTTGACGTTGACTTTGGGTTCTTCGACGAGCAGTTCACGGCAAAGTTGAGTAATGGTTCAACAGTTGCAGTACCCGACTGCATTTTTATTAAAGCCACTTTGCAAAGGAGTTCACTAATATTGCAGGTAAGAGTCTTTGCTTTTAAGACTCGTTTTTAAAAGAACCCAATTTTCATTACCTACAAAAGTGTACAGCTTTCAAAGATGTCTAGCAAAAACCATTAGAATGCAACCTCGCTAAATTAAATATTAAACTAAAGTATTTCAGTTTAACCTAAAAAAATCCTCAAATAAAATATCCATATTATATTTTAATAATTATGTTATCTATGAATATCTGGAGTCAAGTCAAGTCATTCTAAAAAAATACTACCTTAATGACTCGAGTCTTTACAACACACTACTAAGTAATGCTATTTAATGGTCTCATTTTTACTAGTCCTACCAATTTAGTAACTCATTCCGACAAATATTTAAAGGGGTCAAAGTGTTGGGCAACATCAACGTCTGACCGAGGTTCTGTGCCGAGTTATGTTTTGGTGGATGAAGCTGGGTAAGTGTTTCACAAATGGCGTGTTTTTCGTAATTTTAGAACATGCAGTCTTTGTGGATATAGGTTAGGATATCTTTATTCCATTCTTAACCCATAGGGTATGGGAAAACGAAGTAACCAGCATAACAATTTATATCGTTGGATAACCTTGTATTTATTGTCGGGTTGCGGGATCTGGTGTGTTGATCACCGAGAAGTGGATGTTGATAGCCACTACACAAGGACACGACCGAGTGTCTAGCTGGTCTAAATCGCAACTTTCACGGCGGTGGTCAGAAGCGCTAGACATCAGCATATAACCGACGGTCTACCAACTATTTTTTGTATCGGGCTAAGGATCGAATCTATGATCGGCTCGTTCCTAAGTCCATTTTGTATAGTTGGTAGTTGTATGGGTCGCGATAACCATTCCGTCACATCCGCCACTGACTTACTATGTTGTCAGCTGTGCTATCACTGAAGTTGTGGGAGGCAGTCCAGCGGTGACGGTGGTTGAAAATGGGGTTTCAAACATGTTTAAATTTAAAGTCCAATCCTTCGTGTGGACGGGAGCAGCAGAACAAAAAATCTACATCCATTGCAGCGTTACTGTTTGCAGCAACGCGACGGATAACTGTACACTGGTAAGATTATAACTGGATACCACTACTAGGCGATTTGAACAACACATAGAAGTTAGAAGCCAAATTCCGGTAAATATTTGTCTTCCTAATAGAACTGCCCTTCCCGTGGACGCCGAAGCATAGATGTAAATTCTAAGCAACGAGCTCTGGTATCAACAGGACCGATCCGAGTAGTTTCACCATCAAACCCCTGCAGACAAGTATGTATTACACTATGTTTAAAGATTATACGTTCGTTGCATAGTTATGTATAAAAATGAAAGGGCCTATACGTTGCGTAGTTATGTTTAAAAATGTGGCAACAAATACTGAATGAGAAAGTGTGTGTTAATAAGAAATCCAGCTGCTCCGTAACGTAAGATGCCGAATTACGAAAATTTCTATCAATTTAGAACAACGGTGGTTGCTCGGATATTTGTACATTCTCAAATGGAAGGTCAGTGTGTAGCTGTGACAAAAACATGATGCTAGATGTTAATGGCAAAACATGTAAAGGTAAGTGACCAATATATTTTTGTCCGGCCCCTTACATTAGTAGATTAAAACGGAGGCCCTTAGCCTGAAGATGGTAAGATCGAAACTAGTCGCTGGTTATTCGGTTGTGTTCTTAGATGCATTTAGGAGCGATTATAGCGAGTAAATTATTCGGTTGAACTAAAACAGTAGACATGTTTTAATATTACTGTTCACATTGAAATAGTTCCGATAACCCGACGATGGACACTGGGCAATCTGATGATTACCCATGTGACCCCTGCGTTTTCCTAAAAGAATGAGCCGAAATATCCTATTCTATCCTTATATCATTACAGATAAAATAAGGTTACCGTATAACCATTTAGCTGCGGAATAATATAATCTGATGATTTTAATGCTATTTAGAATTTGTGGTTAAAGGTACTAACAAGTTTAATTTAGTCTAAAGAAACAAAGTAAAATAAAATTAAGATTTTTGGCCTTCCATTAGCTCGATGAGTTTTCTGAGGTATATTTTATGCTCGGCATTTTTTGATCAGTAAAACACCTTTCAGTCAGCGCCATAAGGTACGGAGCCATCTCTAATTTAATTGTGAGGTACGCCGACATCTCGAAAGAAAATACGTTGATGATGATGGCCTTGGGTGTACTGGGAATATTCTTCCTGTTCGTGGGTGTTGGCAAATTAATCAAAAAGATGGGAAAACGATACAATCATGACCCAAAAACAACCGGTGTATCAGCTTAAACTATATTTCTTTTTTTTTCTTTTTTTTCGCACTAACATTTTCGTCGTATAATCTTCACGTCTATGTTTACGAACTTAAAGTTCGGCTGCTGGAAACCAGCAAAGTTTTCACTTAAAGTTGGTAATGGTTAACACTTTAAGTGCAACATTTGTATCAACATTACGATTGTGGAATGCTTTATCTGGAAATCGAACGTTTTATTTTATTATGTAATCCCGCTTTTGTAAACAGGGCACTAAATAAAAAGTCAAACTTAAAATATTTGTTGTCTGCAAGTATACTGCAGAGTCATTTCAGAAATTTGTTAGATCAGATATCAGATAAAACGGAATGGGGAGAAAATCTATCAACTAAAAGACAAACTTAAATGCCGCACTGTAAACAATACCGGCCCAATTACTGCTTTAGCCAGGCTTATCCTAACTGCTTAAATACTTGAATTTTAAACACTACAAAAATAGACAAAAAATTATGGGGTATATATTTATTAAATAAAATTAGTGAAGTCGTCAGCTATATAAGCAACTGCATTATTGAAAGTCATCTACAATACAGGAATATCATATCTTGGTTTGCACAATACAGGATGTGGGTCAAAGTGCGGATCAAAGCCCATTTTAGCTTATCGCGTCAAAACATGAACTGATTTTAGTTTCGGATCGAAACCAGACAGTTTTATGGCAGATGAAAGTGACGGCAAAAGAATAGAACCCGTTAAGACAGGCAAATATAAAAAGACGTTGACCAATGAAAACTAAAATAGAAACAGTTAATAATAGAACGAAACTACTGATGCATATGACTAATAACCAATTTGGTGATCATTTGCATGTCCACCAAGAGATACTGCAATCATTACGAATGAAAAAACTAGGCGATCGCAATTAGAAATATGGATATGAAGGTTTATTAAATAATTGCGCTACAAACTGTATAGGCTTTCTGCGTGTACATCAATCACTGGTTCGGTCGAGATACAAATAACATTAACAAATGCCGTTTCATTCAGTATTTGTAGCTATTTCGGTTTGCCGTATCTGGGTGTACAAAAAATGGTCACGTTTATATCAGCCGCGAACAATTCTTTGTGATCGGCAAACTGTACATAATGCTTTCAGGAAACTGGTATCTGCGCTGCGCTCGTTTGCTAAACAATTACAGAGGCATGGCCGGCATTTATATATATAAGTCGTGTATTTTGTAGCCCGTAATTGCCAGTTAGATGTGTTGGCTAAGCGCTCGAGTAAAAGTCACTAATCACCGAACTTAATTCGCCGACTACAGAGGATATTTGGATAGGCCTACTTACGTTCATTACGAACTCGCAGTCGCGCTTGAAGGTATTGATACGCGGCGGCTAGTTATTAAATTCCCCAGAGTGCTAGACCTAAACAGAACAACAGGTTCAAATTAATTTATCCATCGTGCACACACGCTGAGCGGTGATGCGTGGTTAGATATCCCTGCGTTTCTCTCAACTGCGTGGGTGAGAACACATTACGCCAGTCGAGTCTAGCGCTGTAGCCACATAACCGGGCGGCCTCTTGCCTGCGGTGACGTAAGTACAAGAGTTTTATTTCCGTGTAGAGCGTGCAGTGGAAATAAAGTTCTGTGGTCAGTCGTTGTGTCAGCAGAGATACGTTGTCATTCAAAGTGGTGCAACGAAGCAGAAACGAAGTCAAGTGGAAACTCACTTGAGAGCTTGTGATGGTAACCCGTGAATGCCGTAAAAATAGCCGATTTCATTGCCCTGCCTAGAGTAGACAGGAAAATCTAATAGTGTAAATGTTATTTTAGGTTTCCTTTATCTCCATTCGGACAGGTCAGGAACTAGGTATAAGTGCCGTGTATGTTGATTACTTTGCTTAAAAGGTATACCCGCGGAGCATCTTTTATTCGAGAAGTGCATTCAAAGAGCCTAGGGATACGAGTCTTTTGCCCCGGTTGATAACATGCAGGTTTGTCCAGTTTTACAATAGTAACCTTCATACATTTGGTGACCATAACGACTATAACCACGCCAGTTTGTCTATATAGCGGATATCCTGGCGAATCATTTCGGCCAAGCATATTGTAAAGCGTCCACTTCAATAGCGCGAATGTCAATAATAGTCTTTCAAAGTATAGTGCAACGATTCTGAATCATAACGGTGACGCTTAGAGATGAATCAGAAACATTTGTCTGGATCAATCAGGACATTTTTGTGGTTGTAGTTTTTAGGACGAAACGAACTGATGACTAACAGCGTGCAAAGTGAAGATTTTGTATCACACGCGGAAATAGAAGGCTTTTCCAATGACCCGCAAACCCGGCGTGAAGTAAATTAAACCGCCAAGGGAAGAACGGTCAAACAATGCCGAACAGTAGTTGTAAAAGCCGGCTTCAGAAGCAAAACAAAAAGCCGTCCCAGTTCGTAGCAATTTGCACACAATGCCGAGTTTTCTAGCTGATTGTGGTTTTGGAATTCTCCTATGTCAACGAAGTTAGTTGATAACTGTCCATTCACTGTCTAGAGTCTATAATTAGACACATTCCAAGCTATCCGCAAAAATAACACCGACAAATCACCGCAGCCCACTCTACTCCATTCTGTTTATTATATCGCTACAGTTAAAGCTAACGAGTATTGACTGTAGAGTGTAACTGTGTGTTATCTGAAAGTGAACCGGATGTCGTGGTCTACAGAAATAACGCACGTTATTTTCGTAACAAGTTGTCACCTTCATAACTTAAGAACTGCAGTACAATCTGGATAAACACGCCGTTGCCTTATAAAATCGGGATAAGAAATTTGCGATAAGGATTCACAAGTAACGAAACGATTCATAGCCTAACGTGTGTGGGTAGCATGTAATAATATGCGAATACAAAGACTAAAAACCGGGACCCTAAAACTAATGAATCATGTATCAGGAATTGGACTAAGGTGCATATTTCATTTCCATGACGTAACTTTTAAAAGCTGTATAGATTACGTCACACTTTCAAATGAAATTCAAATCACAGTTCGGAACTAAATGTGCTTTTATTATTAATGATTGCATTAATTATTTACGTCGTTATCAACTGGGGATACTTTATCTACGTGCGTGTGTAAAGGACAGGGAACTGGATCTTTGACGGCAAAATAAAGATATTCAATAGGGCCGCGAGGTTAAAACAATTATTGCGTGCTAATGCATTGCAATTAGATTGTATGGCAAGATATTAACTTGCGGCGTTATAGTAATTGGGTGCCACTTCGTTAAAAATATTCGTTCATACCAGAAAAGACCACTAATGATGATGATGGTGATTTTTGTTTTTTTTTTACCGTGCACGCAAAGCGAAAAAAATGTCACTACTAGATCGTTCATAAAACTAGCAGGAAATAGAAATAGCTGGGAGAGTTATAAAGCACGTATTGTTGGTTCAATCACGGTTTACAAACTCGTGCTAAGACATGCTTTGTTTTACAGTCCATTAAACTAGTCGTGGTTGGAGATGGTGCAGTCGGAAAAACGTGCCTCCTTATCAGCTACACGGCAAATGCTTTTCCGCGGGAGTACGTTCCGACCGTATTCGAGAACTACATGGCGAATATAACGGTCAATAACCAGCCTATATGCTTAAACTTGTGGGATACTGCTGGGCAAGAAGATTTTGACAGGTAAGTGAACGATTGTAACTAAATAAACTTAATAGATACTAAAGGCGGCAAAGTTCACATTGTATTTTAAGGTTACAACTGGGGTTTAATTTAATATCACGAGTCGGGGTCAAAGTTTGTTTCTTTGCTTTTAGTATGGAGTTTCCCTCATTCCCATCTTAATGTCACTATTTTCTATTTTTGTGCGAATCAAAATAAATATAACATTAACGTATTATTAGTAAAGTTTTAAATTTAACGTATTGTCATTCAAATGAGAACGACCAAAAAGTGTTTTTAATTTGAAGAATGCAGCACAAACTTTGAAAAGTCTCATTTGTTTTATTCCAAGTCGAATAACTTACGCAAACGGTTTCGATTTTAAGATTGTGTACTTATTAACCACTAATAATATAATAATAATTCTGTATTAAATAATAATAATTATATTTAAGTTTCAATAAAGTGTTTTTTTAGATTAAGGCCTCTCTCTTACCCGGATACCGACGTCTTCGTTCTTTGCTTTTCCATTATTTCGCCAACATCGTTCGAAAACATTCAACATAAGTGGATGCCGGAGTTAAGACAATATTGCCCGAATGTACCAATCCTTTTAGTTGGCACTAAACTCGATTTACGAGATGATGCTGAGATTCAACAACAACTAGCCCAGAAAAATTTGAAACCCGTAACGTAAGAAACATTTGTGATATTAAAATAAAGAATTTTGTTAAACTGAAATTATCGGAAATTTGTGATACTAAAATTAGGGAAAATTTGTGATATATACTTAAAATTTGTGATACTAAAATTAAATGTTGTAGAACTACTTTTTAGTATATAACAAAAGTAGTTTAAGCAGCTAAATTTCATACTTCTACATGGTATGTAAAAGTAACAAATTCGCACTATTGGTGCACGGATTCGGTATGATTGTCGGCACCTTCGATCTAAAGGCAGTCGGAGGATTTTGGCATCAAAACCTTGAAATGATTTTAAAACAAAATATTGACCACGCGTAAACCAAACCGCCTCAAAGACTGTCGTCACGTGTACACAAAACCTGCCATTAGCTAGACAGTTATGTCTTTGGGAAAGGAATTTGTAGATTCCCCATTAGATTAAAGGGTTGAACTAAAAATGTACCAATGTCTCAACCATATGCACAACAAACACACATTGATAGCTCGACGATTGTACGTTTCCCATTTACGGGGAAAAGTATAAATATCCTATATCCAAAATCTATAGCCTACACTCCTACAGTGTTAAATATTAAACAAAACCAGTATCAACAAAATTTGAATTTAAATTTACAGCAACCGTTTGTATTTGACGTTGTTACATGTAGTGTAAATATCATTAAATTTAATATTACAGGACGGAAGAAGGGTTGAAAATGGCAAAGGACATAAAGGCAGTCAAATATGTAGAATGCTCTGCCCTTACACAAGAGTGCCTTAGCCAAGTTTTTGACGATTCTGTTACTGCGGTTATAAATCCTTCACATTTTTCAAACGACAAAGACAAAGCATGCTGTCTAATTATATGAATAGTGCCCGTACTCCCAGTTATTATTTTTGTTCGAAAAAAACAGTGTTACAAACTTTGGTTTAACCATACTAGCGCAGTTGAGTCCGTTACCGAAGTTTAAAATGTTAACTTTGTAAGACTTCTCGTTTGTTTTAGTTCCACTAATTCATTCCCCACTAAGTTTTTATGGTTAACTTTTCCATTTTTCCTGCTTTTAAACTACTCTACTAATTCCAGCAGTAACAAGTGATTACTTTATACGAAACTGTTTTTTATGTAACCTACATACTTTGTTCGTTTATTTTATTATAATAATCATTACACGTTTTTCAGAAGTTAAAACTTATTTTATTACTATGTCATAAATAAAACACAAATCAAAAGTATAGAGTTTTAATCAATAAGGCCTAATCAGCACAAACTGTATTATAAAAGAACAACATAAGTGATCTGTTGACTATATTTTTATAATGTGTATGTGTGTTATAAAGAAAAGTTAGTTAGGTATTTGTATATTATATAACTTAAAAAATAATAGCATTCCATGCTAACCATTAGGATTATAATTCCCGGAAGTGTTGCTGTGTATGTGTTGTACAGTTTTAGATTTATATCTATGACATCATAAACGGACATATACTTTGTATATTAATGTCGTTGTAACACAATATATTATAAACTTACTTACTTTCTTGTAACTAGTTGCTGACCTGCATTGACCGATAAGTTATAATACAAGGCGCTTTCTCGATTGGGTCATGCAAAAGTTAAATCACCAGTTCAGCGACCTTAAACTAAACCAGGAAGTAAATTCAAGTGCCTAAACTAAACCATCTAACTAAGAATGTAAAATATACCCAAGTGATTGTCGATTATAGGTGTTATTTACGTCCGTACAATGGCAATTGTTTACATCATCCATTGTGTTAGGAAGAGAGATAAACTAAGTCACGGAATTGTCCACTAAAAATAGAATATTAGTCAACTTTCTGACTTTAGTAAACTATTTTAATTTATCACTATCAGGTTTTGAGCTGGGTATAAATTCTCCGGACACTTTGTAGCAATCACAAGGTCCCAGACACACTAAATCACCACAACTACAACTTTATTTACTATGTCACACTAAAATTTGAAATGATTTTAAAACAAAATATTGACCACGCGTAAACCAAACCGCCTCAAAGACTGTCGTCACGTGTACACGTACAAAAAACAACAACTTCTGCCGCCCGATGTTAAAAACTTTAATTTTCTATAAAAAAGGTTTTAAATGGCATATAAAGTGTCAGGATACGGTTTACGGTTATCTTCATTTTTATGGTCCCTTAAAAAATCATTGGAGGCAGATATGTGCAAGACTCTACCATTTAAAAATAAAAATTCATCCCATTCCTTGCAGAAACATAATACTAAAAGTCTTGTTTGTTTTATGGACCAATAAAGGTAACACATCACACTAGTTAAGTAGGTAGACATTATATACCAAACGTTTTCACGGAAATAGGTTTAGCGAGTTTAAGCAGGACACCCTGATTTTAGGTTTACCAGTTTCGAAAGCAGATTGCGATGACAACTTTAAGAAAACTATGTCCGCAGCCTACTCACCGTCACCCACTCGCAAAATTAACAAACAGCAGAGAAACAGGTCTTTCAAAATATTGAACAAAAACAAACACCCACATTAATATAAATATTTATTTTTAGAACTTTTGCAGGGCACACCGAGGGTAACAAATCAGTTATTCCGGGAGAAAAAATGGAAAAAAATCACATAAATTTCAAAGTTTTAACGCTCTGGTGAAATCCCTTCAGTTGCCGCTTTAACGCACTTCGCCATTGTTTTTGACGCTCTTGTGATTGTATCTATAAAACAGTTATAAATAGGTCATATTTAAAGGTAAGTGGGTAATGTTTTACAGCGAATATCAATAGTTTTAAGAGTAAAACCCTATTTGCTTTAAATAAAAGCCGGTGGTTTTTTTTTAAAAGTCTTAAAATTATCAGTAAACTTTCTTGTGCAATTTAAATATAACCAGTAAAATTCTCATGAAATGGAAAAAAACAAATATGTTTTGTGCCACAAATCGATGGAAAATTTCAGATTCTAAGAAGAAAAACCACAACTTCAATACATGCTATAGCGATGGCTTTTTGTACTGATGATGTTTTTAGTCGAAACGTTTGTAAAAAAATGCGATATTTTTTTATATTTCGTAAAGTATAACCAGATAATACAAGGTTTCAATTTCCTAAAACCCACTTTTATGTGTAAACGGCTGTAACTAAAAAACTTCTTTCTTAGTAGAACGTATTTAAAATGTGTTGGTTTAAAATTAAATTAATTTTAACATTAAACGCAATGCAAGAAACCTAGAAACCCGACCGTGAGAACAAGATAATCTCGCGATTACCAACCCAGATACCATAATGATCGTCAGTTTAGTTCAACTTACTAAGAAAAAATGGGTGGAAACTTGAAAATTTGTTTAAAATTTACGTTAAAATAACTTCGTTATTTATGTTTTTGTCAAAAAAAAATACAGTAAAACTGCTCGTTTCATACTTGCCAATAAATGATTGGGACTTAACGTTGGGATATGCAAGCAAAAGTTAAATCTTATTAACATTATTAAGGCGCACAATACTTAATGCATTCAAAAGTTCGCATAATACGCAATTGTAACTTAAATCTCGATCGTAAATAGAGGTGCCTTAAAGACCACATCAAAATGAGCCAAACAGATCATAACCGCAAACTTTAATCGAATATATCCAAACTTCTAAGGACGAAAACTGACCTGTCATATAAAAGTCTGCCAAAGTCAGTTGTGAAGATTTAAGTGGGGCGTCCAACAGTTTCGGTTTTGCAAGCTAGAAAATAAAGCTCCATTATTGCATTGCGATTGCGTAACAGGGCGTAATATATAAGGCACAAAACAAAAACTAAACTACTCATCATAGTCAACTATAGCAATTTCGGAAAAATACAGAATTGAATGGAAGGTGTTAATTTTTTAAACATTTTTTTAGGAAATATTTACCTGTGCGAGTTCTTGCGCTTGCTTAAAATAATTAGCTCCCTCCACATGGTTGTAGCGGGTCAAGTTTGGAGCCATCTCGCCCATACGTGAGCGCACTGCATCAATATCGTCGTAGGGTAGTGACGCACCTGCGACCTGCAATATACGGCTGGTTAGCTCAATCCTAGCGCGTTGGACCGCCAGACAAAGGGGATGGGATCGAAACCCTTCGGAAGCTAGTTGATTGTTCTTGTTTATACACTTTGCAAATAATGCCTGAACCCGGTGTTGTAATGGGATAAACAAACACTTGACTTTCTTTATCGTACCCAACATACTGCAATACATCTATTCTTATGGTCAAAACAAGGTAATTGTATGATTTCCAAGGTTATAACGCCTCCCGTTTTCTTCGTCAGGAAATACGTATGGCTATCCCAAGCATGATCTACTAAAATATGAACATGAAAGTAAACAAAGGTAGATTTGAAGGTTGATCATTTATTAGCTCAGTTTTGCGTATGCGTGTCATATATGTCAAACCTTGAATGATCGTGCGATTAACAACTTTCGTTCTGTTTTTCCCCATTTCCTTAAACGTAATGACAAAATATATCATGAAGACGAAGACCATCGCATTTTCGCATAAAAACTTAAAAAGAAAACACCAAAGACCATACCAAAATTGTAGGAGATATTACAACATTTGTAATTGTTTTGAATCCAAATGATAAATTAAAACAACAAACCATACACTTCAGGTGAAGTTTTTTTACCGAGCCAAGTTTTGATCCCAAAATGGGCTGGTCATTTGGGCCGATTTTTGTATGTGGGTCAGTATAACTTATAGCGTATAAGTACCAGTCGCGTTAACCATTTGGCCACACGACCTTACACTTCAGTTGAAGTTATGTACCTCTGATAATGCGCGTATGATCTTCCAGTCCTCTCTAGCGCTGCCCGGTGGTGAGACTGCGCTCTGAGACTGCTGTGCCCTGCCCTCAGTGTTGACATACGTGGCAGTCTTCTCGGTGTAAGCAGCCGATGGAAGAATGACATCAGCAAACGGAGCAGAGACATCACCATGAGTGCCTGAAAGGAGGGTGCTATTATTTCCAAGTTACATATTTTAAATTAAAAAAATACCATACTAAACATAACCAAATATTATAGAGTATGTATATGCCTGAATTGTGTTAACTGATCAGAAGAAATAAAATCGTTTTTCGTCAATTGCTTTGCGATTTTAAAATTAAATTTCACAAAAATATTAAAAAATTTAAATCTTTTCAATTGGAGATAGTGTGGTATTCAAAAACTCCATGTAGTAACATACAATAGTAGACAGATTCGTGGTTTGCTTAATAGTTTACTTGCAAAAACTTTTTTTTAAACCTACAACAATAAAGACTTAATATTAATAACGCATGACTGCTTTTGAGGACTCAACAATAAAGTGGACATAAGTTTAAAATATTTTAACCACCAGACCAGAAGTTCAAAATATTTTAACCACTAGACCAGAAGTTTAAAATATTTTAACCACCAGACCAGAAGTTCAAAATATTTTAACCACTAGACCAGAAGTTTAATATATTTTAACCACCAGACCAGAAGTTCAAAATATTTTAACCACCGGACCAGACATTCAAAATATTTTAACCACCAGACCAGAAGTTCAAAATATTAACCACCAAACCAGAAGTTCAAAATATATTTAACACCAGACCAGCAGTTCAAAATATATTAACCACCAGACCAGAAGTTCAAAATATATTAACCACCAGACCAGAAGTTCAAAATATATTAACCACCAGACCAGAAGTTCAAAATATTTTAACCACCAGATCAGAAGTTCAAAATATTTTAACCACCAGACCAGAAGTTTAAAATATTTTAACCACCACAACATAAGTACACAATATATTTTAACACCAGACCAGAAGTTCTGGTTAATAATTTAGAAAAGTTTTTCTATTTATCACCCCATATTACCTATGTAGACAACAAAGCAATCTTTGGGGAGGTTTTCGCGAGACACAACTCCTTCGTCTGCTCCGAGGAGGAAGAGCAACGATGGAGGATTGTTCCGGATGTGGTCGGGACCAGCTTTGTAGCCGAGGTCGAGTGCGGCAACCTGGCTTGCCACCTGGTGATTTGAAATCAGTGTTGATGAAAGGGTAAAACTGGGGATAAATGGAGCGGTATATGCATCGGCCGCGTTAACTATTCGTGCATTCGTTGACAAAACCTTGGTTTGCTGTTTTTAGAAGTCGGGAGTTTTATCTGCATACATTTCCACACTTTGTGATAACTTTATTTAAGATTTTAAAATATTGCGTATTGAACAAGCTGTTGATAAGAGAACACAGGATATTTATGGTTATCCCGGTGAAAAAACGCAAGTTGCGTTAACACACATTTAATCGTCAAATTAGCTTGCACAAACTTTCGGGTTATCGGAGCTAATGTAGTTGGTATAAAGTATGAATCAAATTATATGGGTTCCTGGTTCAAACTTAGCTCTGACAACTATTTTTTGGGGATTTATTCACCTTGTTATGGCAGTTAATAAACATTGCCTTGACTCTGTGGAATCAAAATACAAGCTTAAAATGGAAATATCAAATATATTAACCACACTGCCATAGCTGTATTAACTAGACTGTGGGCATACTAACGATTACTTGTGTCATAAACAATTGTTTCCATCCAAGAGTGTAAAGACTTGTATAAGATCGTTTCATAGTTAATTAAATAAGCCAAAATATAATGACAATCTTTCAGGTTCTACATAATAATTGAATGAAATTTTTGTGAAATCAATTTGATTTATAAATTACATCAAAAACAGAACCATTTATCCCAAATCAAATATTACATGAACATAAAACACCAATTAAAATTCAAAGAGAACAACATGAAACACCACATTAAAAATCAAAGAGAACAACATAAACCACCACATAAAAATTCAAAGAGAACAACATAAACCACCACATACAAAAATCAAAGAGAACAACATAAAACACCACATAAAAAAATCAAAGAGAACAACATAAAACACCACATAAAAAAATCAAAGAGAACAACATAAACCACTACATAAAAAAATCAATAAGAACAACATAAAACACCACTTAAAAATTGAAAGAGAACAACATAAACCACCACATAAAAATTCAAAGAGAACAACATAAACCACCACATAAAAAAATCAAAGAGAACAACATGAACCACCACATAAAAAAATCAAAGAGAACAACAAAAAAACACGACATAAAAAATTAAGGAGAACAAACCTTGTGCAAGACATTGAGAACTTTCCAGTCATCCTCCCCACCTCGGTTAATAGTGGATGCGAGTCTTGCTTTCTGTGCGATGGTGGAGACGGCTGCATGAATCGCTCCTCCGTCTTCCCTCGTGAACATCTCGCTACCGACCACCACTATCGGCTTCTTTGCTGCCTTCAATTTCTGCCGATTTATGGATATTGTGGATTTGTTTTTTTATTTCGTAAATGTTACGTGTGTAGAAAAAAATGGCGACCAAAAAAAGTCTGAAAAAAAAGAAACCGCTCATCACAGCTTTATTCAACATTTATTGTGGTTGTGGATGGATAGTTTGGTTCTGGTTTGACATTTTAAGAAATAAATTTAGAAAGATCTTGAGTAGTTTTATAAAATTTTAAAATGATCTTGAGCCAGACAGTATACTTATTGTACTTGGTAGCTGGAAGGTAAAAGATTGGAGCGAGGAGTATAGGCGTAAATGTAAGAAAAAAAGCATTTGAGCATGTGGAGTTTACACGAAACCAAAGAATTTTACAAACCTAGAGTGTTAGTGCACTCTTAAGTCTCAAAAATATTAACTTAAGACACCATAACCCGACATTGAAACACATGGGCAGTTTTTTAAAGCCCCGATTTTGGGTGAATCAAGTTGTGTGGCTTGAGGTAAATCATGGTTTAGGCACTTAGGGTAACGCTAGTAAACAAACTTACTGCAGAAAATGGGTGACTTCCATCTGCCAACTGTTTCAAGGTCTGGGGTGAATCCCCAAGATGATCGTATGAATAAGTGAGATCAACTTTGCTTCCAACCACTGCTACTTCCAACTCATTGTGGATCCAACTGATATGAAATTTTTAAGGATTTGAATATTTTAAAGATCAATGTTAAACCTAAAATTTATCCTATTTTTTGCTTTAGTGCACTGAACATGGATCTGAATGTAAACAGAGATATAAAAAGAGGAAGTTTTAAGTACATTGCCAACTGATATGGAATTTTCAAGGATTTAAACATTAGTTTCTAAGCTTAGTTTTTGTTTCCCTGATGAAAACACGAAGCAGGACTATTGATAAAGATTTGGAAAACGGGAAAAACGGCAAATCGACAGTCGTTAAACACGTCTAAAAAGCAATTAATTATCAATTTTCGGTAAAATTAGCTAAACCCAAATATTTTAAAGATCAATGTTAAAACTAAAATTCATCCTATTTTTTTTTTGCTTTAGTGCACTGAACATGGATCTGAATATAAACAGGGATATGAAATGAGGAAGTTTTAAGTGCATTGGCACTGTTATTTGCAATAAATTCTTAAACTTTAATAAAATAAAATTTAAAACCAACATATGGAAGTAAGTTACCGCTACTGAAAATGTAATGAAAGGACCCAGTAAAGAAAACATTGTAAATTTTTGGTATCACTAGTCAATAAACATAAGATGAATATTAGATAAAATAGAATTGTATGCCAATTTTTATCTTTTTAACATAGACAATCCTCAGATTAACCAGACAAGTTTCTGCAGGCTTTTTCTGGTCTCCAATATTTAAGTTTTTTAGCAATTTTGCCTATTGTGTATTGAGGAAATGGTCAGTAAGTGGATTTCCATTATCACCCCATAAACTACGACCCAATAAAGTATTTAGCAATAGTAGAGTAAACATTGAAATACTGGTTTAAAGTAACCCATGGTATTTTCTAAATAAAACAGTAAGTTATTATTATCAAAGTTATCCTTGCTTGTTGAATCAATTTTTCCCCAATAAAAAACATTGTAAAAAATGATAAAGCTGTAAAAATTAGGCATGATCAAAATGTAAAAATCTTACGCTTTGCGAATGCGGGCATTGAACATAGGAGCTTCGTATCTGGGGTTGGTTCCAATGAGCAGAACAAGATCAGCTTCTTCTACACCGGAGATGCTGCTGTTTAGCAAGTAGTTGGAGCGTAGGTCAGTTCTGTGGATGGTTGGGTGTTGACAGTGCAAGTTGCAGGTATCACAGCGTAAATGCTCCAACAATGTCACCCCACGACCAAGTCAAGTGAAGTTATACTTCAGAACGTTATTGTGCGTTCAGTTAGCATTAATAAAAGTGCATTAAATTGTTAGCCAAAAGGTTAGTGGCTGAAAACAGTCAGTTGTGTCTCTGAAATATGGACTTGGCAAACTGGAACAAAGAACAGCTTGGTGGGTTAAATTGTAATGCCTTCAACACAATGAAATATCTCAGGTCACCTGATAGTTGGGGCGCGAAGAAATCAGACAGTCATTTATTTTAACTTTGATTATTCCACCCACA
>CH002653.1:68906-87104 GCA_000149265.1 Ciona savignyi | reverse complement strand
TAGAAATCCATACTTGAAAAAATTGCTTGCGCTGGTCGAACATTTGAAAGTGAAGGTATTTTTTGCAATCCTGCACGCAGCATTTTTGTAGAGAAACTTCAATAAACCATCAGAAAAACAGTGTTTATGTTATTTAAAATTACAAAAGCACAAACTACGATTAAATCGATCTAATATACATTCATATTGTAAGTAATACAAAAACATATATTTGTAGTTTAAATGATTTAAATAAAATGTAAATGATTTGCATTAGTGTGTCACCTTTCTTTTACACATAAACAACATTTGCAAAGGTTAGAAAATTACTTTAACCCACGTAGCAAAGGAAGGTCACTGTAAGTATCATACCATAGAAAACTATAAAAATAAGCAATTGCTGGGAGGTTTTGAGGTTACACACTTTTTTACGCAGTAAGAATTTTTGTCGTACTTGAGTTATGATTGTAATTGAATTACCGGTGTAACGAGTCCTCACAAGAGTTAGCTTCATTGCTCACCGTCGAGTTAACGGAGCCACTGTAGTGTATGTTGTATATGAATGAGACGTTCCTTTAATTTTTAGTAGAAACCAATAATCCACGCGTCCTTGTGCCCACCATGTAATCCACGCGTCCTTGTGCCCACCATGAATTCGAAACTTGGCTCGGTAAAAAAAGAAAAAAAAGAAAAGGACGTGCTAACCCACCATGCCAATTGTGCTGATATCGTTCCATTTACTCCTTGTTCACACACCTATAACTATGTAGTGTTTGGCTTAATGCAGTTGGTGTTTTTAACTTATAATTGCAGATGGTTTAAGAGAAATATCAACCAAAGTATCCTTCACACAAAACGGTCGTGGCCCAAAACAATTTGCTAGCAAATATCGCTCTGTTTAAATATTGCACCAAAATGTTTATTTTTTAATTTATTTTTTTGTTTCGTTTCTTTAACATTATAATTAAATCAATAAACAGCTTATCGTGTATACTTAAACTTAAAGGTTTCCACATAACTTTGTTTTCGTTGTTGATTAAAAGGGAATCATAATAACGCCAGGCATAAATTGTTACAACTATTCTAATTTAGAGTACAAATTAATTGGGGCCAAGTGATAACATAACATTTGTTTATTAAACATTGCTAACAGTTTTTTGATAAGAACAGTCACAAAAACTTGGCTTACATCTTGTTGTGCCTTTGTACACCGCGCACATACGCGATCTCGAGCCATTTAGAGTAAAAAATTAACTTAATTTTACGATAGCAAATTTCGTTGTCTATATATATTTTGAGATAAAATAATTCCTAAGTGTAATTCCCAATAGACCAAAAAAATAAAAAAGGCACTGGAACAAACAGTTAACTGCGCAACTGGTACAACTACAGTATATGAAATCAAAACCAATGTTGAATTGAAATATTTCAGCGTGTCTAGGGACAGTCCTTAAAAATTGTATATACAGCTGTAATACGACATTACAACGTGTATAATAATAAATCGGGATATTTAAATACGAACGGGAGAGCTATGACAGCCATATCGCCATCTGTAGCACTTTCCGACTAAATCCCTTCGTGCTACTGGTGCAGTAGCATATTAAAACCGGTAATTTAGGATGTCAATATTTTGTCATTATGTGTAATTAATGTGAATCGTCTACCGTTGCGTGAAATTTGCATTAGCAAATTAATGTTTTGGCGCATAACCAAAATACATAGCGACAAATGACAAATTAAAGTTTTGGCGCAGCATGGCCAAATTACATAGCGACAAACATACAAATTATTGTTTTGGCGATTGACCAAACGAGGAATCTTCAGAAGCAAATGTGATTGTAACAATGAATTTCTATTTGTATTAATCGCTTCTTAATTTTTGCCTAATTCAAATCCAGGTAAAAAGTCAAGAGTAACATTTGTAATAATTTTATCTCACTTCTAATTGTGTCTTAACGGCATCGCCTCAGCGCACCGGATTAATTGGGACGCCTCATGTATCACTTTGTAGTTAATATTACCAGTAAAATTGTTTTGAAAAACAATCCAATACATGTTCAATCATAACAACAATGTAACTCATTGAAAGCCATCGATAACTTTGTTTTTTTTGGTACCCGCCATTTTTTCTGGAGGATCTTTTACGTTTTGTGTTTCGATGGTTATCGCCACATTTGTTTAAGTGTATATGCTTTTTTAACGATGGTGGTAAACGCTGCAGCGGAATAAACAAAAATTGAATTGCCATTAAACTGCGACGTGCACTTGCAATGCATTTTCATGTTTTGGTCAATAATTGACGTTTTAGTGACTGTTTTCTATTCGCCTGGAATTTGTAAATTAAAAACAAGTCATCCATCATTGTATTTGCCCACAACCACTTTGTTTTGCTGTTTCCGTTGCCTTCTTTATATTGCTGTGCGTTGTCATTACTAACGATCCTTGTAATCGTTTTTTTATTCGCCTTGCCACAAAGAATAAACGACATTAAATAATTTTGTATTTTTTAAATGAAAAACACCCAAAAGAGTGCACTCCTGAAGTGTTGTAGTAGTATATAATAAAACGTTCCTAAAATTAATCGCTGTAGTTATCCAAATACAGGAAAGCGCAATGAAATCAAATTAGGCTGGTTCTTCGGTTATTGGACCGTATTCTGGAGAGCAAGTGCGTTCACAATATCATGATCATTATCCAAAGCAGTTTTGAATTCTTCAAGACTGATGTTTCCGTCCTTGTCCTATAAATAGACGCAATGGCGTAAATTCTAAAGTCAGTTAGAGGGTCTATGAACTGTGGTCGTACAGGGTACTAAATAATAAATATATTCATCGACAAAATATCCCACAACTGGTTAGCACATCTCATCGTTTCGTTTATTTATTCCGCAAGCTTCTGGTGTACGCATTTCGTATGACTTTGAAGTGTTTAGTTTATTTTAACGAAACCACCTTACGCCTAATAATCTAACTTGTGATACAAATGTACGTGCATATACTCGTATTTGATTTTTTTCTGTGATCCCCAGGCTTAAAAAACTGTCTATTTGAATACGCGTCAAAATAAAGTCCACAATATTAATCTGTGACACGCCACAGTAGAAATTCCTTTAGAAAAATCAAGTTAATGTTGCATTGCCATATATGGCATGTCAAAATCGTGGTTTCAATAAATAACCGGCAATTTTAGAGTTTTCTACGACTTACCGCATCCATTAGGTCAAATAGTTTTTGAGTTCGTGTTTCTGGTGTATTCTCATCCTCCGGCAGTGGTACGTGATTAGCCTAAAATAAATGATCAATTTATTGAATCGGAAACCTCAGAGCTAAAAACAAGATTTTAATTAACAATCGACTTGTGTTTTTCGTTGTGCGAGACTAAAATTACTTCACAGTGTAGACGACTTGTCTTTATTATATTACTGTTTCAAATTCTACCATATTGATTCAGTATTGTTTCACCAAAGGCACATTCCCCCAATATACGTGTTTTAGGCCAAGCACAAGTCGGGTTAAATTTCCGTCAAATTTAGCAAAACGAGAATGAGTAAGGACAACTATCTGGCGAGATGTTTCATCAGGTCACGTGGGCTGCTGAGATTTCCGTTGTTTGACACATGCCAAATATTCGAACGCAATTAATACCTTTTAATAATTCATGATTATGATACGGTTACTTGGCATATACGTACAATCATTGCGAAGATTGAGTCTTCCACCAGGCGCATTTTCTCTTTCGTGATGGTACCGGCGTGGTCGATATCTCGCAAATGGAACGCCCCTGGTATGGAAATAATAATAAGTGGTTTTTATGTCGCGAGGCGGCAAACAAATCTACAGAATCGAATTGTCATTGATTGGTCTGACGTACATCTCTGTTTTTCCTGGGTCGTACCCCGAGCGAGCATGCTTGTGTATTTGAGAAAGTTCTCGAAGTTGAGCGAGGCGTCTTCTTCGAGGTCGAGACTGTTAAATACAAACTTTGCGAAGTTTTCGCCATCGCCATTCGGGAAAAAGCCCTTCGTAATTGCCTGGTACTGAGCCATTGTGAATCGTCCACTTGGGCAATCCCTCATGAAGCCCCTGTGCCACTGTACCACTTCGGCGGCCGTGACTGGAAATCAATTAATGGAAAATAGTGTAAACAAATAAAACACTAAGTGACATTTGCGGTGGAAGCGTGGCCGGGCATGTATTGTAAAACAAGGTCCTTATTACGTTATATGTAAACATTAAATACACAAGGATCCAGCATCTGGATGGGTGTGTAATTATATTCGTATAATCAATATGTCATAAATTCACTTGTTCCCTAATGCCAGGTGAATATAAAATTAAAACGGAAATTAAAACGTTAAGTTCATTGATTTGTGCTCATTTAAACAAAATAAGTCTTGTAATAAATGCTTTCCTGTTGCAATTAGCAAAAGCTTATGTTTATAATCAAAGTAAACACAGTTAGTATAAATTTAAATGGTAAAACTAAGTAATAATAAAGAAAACTGTAAGTTTTCTATGGTACTATTGTGGAACAATGGGTTGCTTTTAGCTAGAATACACTGGGCTTCCGCGATATATTAAACAAAAGTTTGCAGTAAAAGCAATGATATACTTAAGTAGGTGACGATTAGGCTACTTACAGTGAGTTGCGGCACTCAATCTCGTAACTTCTTCTTCTGGTAAAGTCGGGTGACTGTCCGTGTTTCCCATCTTTTAGTTTCCAGCCAAAACTGCAACGCAAATTACCGCATAACAGAGTGAACAAATATATTATGCACAAGAAAGCCGCGTTTCCTTGTTATGCTAATTTGATATTACAACGGAACTGTCGCATCTCCGGATATTGTTGCATCTTAATAAGAGAAGGAAAGGTATAATACGAATACAACACCTTATTGTGACAAAAGTGTATGTGGCATGTTAATTTCTCTGTTTTTATTACAGTTTTTTTCGTATTGTTTTAATATTTATTATAGTTTTTTCGTGTTTTCTGATAATTTCTCTGTTTTTATTAATGATTTTCGTATTTTATTTAATAATGAAACACAAAATAAACCACTAAAACAAAAATAAATTCAAAACGTCTCGAAATTATTTGCATTATATTGAATTAAAGCTATTGGTCAGACTAACCGTCAATTTCATGCAATATACTTCAAACTAATTGTATGGTTTGTACGTGGGTAATGGAAATAAAAGTAACGATTAGTTGCTGTAACCATACATGTCCAATGCAAATTTTATGTTTGTTAAGATGACGTAAAACTGCTGTCACGCAATTAAAATAATACCGGCTTACTGCTGCAAATATGATGACAACATATTTATATATAAAAAGACACTTATATAATGTCCTCCAAGCGCCATGCTTAAGGGATTGAGAATATCGATAAGGCACAAAACCAAAAGGTACCTATGCCTGTCCGACGCATTAAGTGGCTCTAACAGAGGACTGGGATCACCGAAAACGCATTACCTATCCTCGAAATAACAGCATAAATACTGGATTTTTGAACACGAGATATTAAAAATGTCAATTAATGTCAGCTAAACGTTGGCCACGAATTGCGGTATCTACAAATGCCACGTCTTTATATCACTTACGGCTGCTGCGAATAGATTTCGAGTAGAGGTCGCCGTTTTGCTGGGTTACTGTAGGTCACTATCCAGCTAATTAGTATTTTAGGGGTTAAGTTATATACAATGACTGATGGTCTTAGTTTAGATAAAAGTGAGAATCTGACCTGAAGGTCCCCAAAAAATTTCCCATTTTTCATTTGGTCCATTAATTTTATTACAAAATTAAAATAATACGATTCACGGAAAACGTCAACGAACATGACAGGCAAGTCACAACACCACGATCAAATCACTTTGAAAATTAAAACTGAAATTAAAGTTCAAACGCAAACAAACAATAAAGAAACACTAAAAGTTGCAGGTTCAGAAGCCTATAAACGACTGGACTTTGTAGGAAGTAGATGTTATTATAAAAGTCCTTATGAATGATAAAAGACACCTATGATAAAATGATGTTGCTATATATGGATTTTTTGACATTGCAGTAGATACAGATAATTTAAAGGCGGAAAATCGAAAGATAGTATTGAATATTCCAATTGCATTTCGCTTGCTTGGTTTTTATTCACAATATTGATTTCGGTGCCAGTTTCTTAAATATGCGCGGTATCTCTCTTGTTTGATAGATTAGTTGTCAGATCCCCAAGGATTAATCTCTGTATATGTTTGCGGGGAAAAAAACAATGCAAAAAACAACTAAGGAAAAGAGGGAGGAATTGTACACTAAAGATAAAGGGTTGGGTTAGGGTTAGGGGTGAGGAAAACTGCACACTAAAAATAGGGGTTTGGTTCACGATTAAGATAATAAGTGAAAGAAACTGCACACTGAAAATTAAGAAGGAAACTGTACAATTTAGGGGGTAAAACTGTACACTAAAACATGGTTTAGGTCAGGTTTGGGTGAGATAGTGTCGATCCTTTACAAGAATGTGGACTGTTTACTACTAAATTTCTGTTCTCTATGGACATGATAATAATAATTTTAAAATAGTTAAAACCATAAACATTAAGAGTACAGAGAAATACAGTTCCACACTGTATATGCTTCTGACTGGTTTGACTATAAACGATAAATTTATAAGAACGTCGTATAGAAGTTATCTAGACGCAAAGCATAAACAAATTATTGCGCTGTTAATTATTAACTCTACAAAGAACCGACGATTAATAGTAAATATGGTCGTTTTATCGCATGAGTGTTGTTGTTAAAGTAAGCAGAGTAATACACGGCGGCATGTGCAACACTATGGTCATTTTTGGTCCAATCGCGTTTTAAATATGAATAAGACACGAGTGCAAAAGGAACGACTGAATTATCGACCGACGTGACGGTATGGGGCGTTTACAGCTCTGAGATGAAGGGCCTTTCCAGCGGCGCGTTGCGTAAAATTGGCGACAAAATCCATGGATACGAAATTAGGCTGCGTTAGGTCGGCGAGGCTTGTTAGTGGCTGATTCGCGCTACAGACTTGCGGTCCGACGGAGCTAAATAATTGATGGCCACAAGATTAGGAGCAAGCGTCGCATTAGCGCGTGCATGTTTAAACAAGGCTCCTGCGATTGGTACAGTACTGAGATTTTGAATTAAACTCTTAAATACAGAAATCCGGGTGTTAAAAAAAGCTAAAAAAACATCGACACTCTTCATAATAATGAATACGCGATAATAGGCCAGTGGTACTGGTAAAAAAAAGCACTTGATTTGAAGTAAAACTCTCTAGGAAGAGGGTCGGTGGTGATAAACTCTTCCAATCTCATTAAAATATCAATTGCGATGGGAAACAAGGATACAGAATCAAACTAAACCGTCATATATGGAAAGTGCTTGTACAATGGACGGGTCGCTTTTCGCTCCAACCAGAAATTCTTCTTTGGTTAACTTCCCGTCTTTGTTCTGTCGATTGTAAAGTTTAAATGAGTTGATGAATGGGTTTGTCGTCCTGGCCGGAAGGAAAATCCGTAATGGGATATGATGCATGTCTATTGTCATCATGTGGCGCATGGGTTGCGGGATTAAGTTAACACACAGTGCATCTCCTTTGAAACAAATGAATATGGCAACTTTCCAAAGTCGTGTTGTGGTATAACCTCACCCGTCGTTTACGGCCAGTACAATAATACCTAAATTGTATTGTGCTTGCAGTAGTACGCTAACTTTGGCGCGGCGTGTTGTTATAACTCCGAAGTTTGAATTAAACTCGTCTGTTGACACAGCGCTTCACGTTATGACGTGCTTTATGTACTGTTTGTCATTATACAATGGATACACCCAGCCGAGTATGAAACGGGATTTCGTCTGTTTATCGGACAAGAGCGCTAAGTTAGAAAAACGGTTCAACCGAAATACACGATCACCTACTTTGTCCATTACGTTAAAGATTTTCTCAACTCTTTTCTGCGGCGTGTTTTCTTCCGCAGGTAAATTCACTGCATCGCCCTGATAGGATAATGGAAGATTGAAACCAAGCCAGAAAAAAGATCGAAAAGTACACAACCAAAGACGCCACAATATTAGTAAACGTATCTATAACCCTGACCAATCACGCTTATTAAACCTATACGCATCTATACGCATTATAAAACACGTATTTTGCTACAACATTCAGATACCACGTACAGACTTTGACGTATGATTTATCATCAGTACCTGCTTCAAACCTTCAGGCAAACAAACAAACTCTTACCATGCGACGCCCTTGCAAAGGTCGCATAAGTAACAGTTATAAATTAACTTGTGAATAGGTTTAAAACGATTTTTTGTATAAAGTGCAACATGTCCACTTGTAAAATAATCTTAGTAGCAAAGCAATTTAAAGTGCCTGTGGAATGGCCATTTGGGCCATGACCAAAATTGGCATGGTTATGTATAATTGATGCCTTTTATATTGAGGTTTGTTTAATCAGCCAATACTTTAAATTCTTACACAACCGATATCATGTTGAGCAAATTAAGTGTACAGGGTAGCTACAAGTTGTAAGTACACAAATCCACTCCAAAAAAACATTTACAGAATGGTTTGATAGGTTGGAAATTCAAAATCAATCCATGATGTAATAGACACAGAAATATCATCTTAACCCATAATGGCTTATATTAAAAAAAGTTACAGAATGGTTTGATAGGTTGGAAATTCAAAATCAATCAATGATGTGATAAAAACAGAAATATCAACTTACCACCATGGCAAATATAGCCTCCACAATGTTTAACATTTCATGTTTGGTGATAAAGCCGTCATTGTCAAGGTCGTACAATTGAAACGCCCCTGAGAAAGACATTCTAAGTGTAAGGTATTGTAAGCTTTAATTAGTTTTGAATAATAATAGAGAAACATCCAATCAAGTGGTATGTATAATAGGGGATGACCAATTGAAATTACTAGTTTTGTATACCGTAATTACTAGTTTAATAGGTATTAAAAATACCGTTTTCATTACTGACAGAAAGAGCCTTATTTTTAATAAGATCAGCCAAAGCTTTACATTGTACACCATTATGAAGAATTTCCGGGAAATTAAAGTATGCACCATACACAAGTATGCAGCATACACCCTCACAACCTTCTTATAGTATAAACAACACCGGAAAACTTGGTTGGTTAGCGTGCAGGCATTTAGTTAAGGTTGTAGATTTAAAACTGGTCTCAAATCTGCAAAATATGTGATTTTACTACCTATCTGACAGATTAGAATAAAATGTATGTTGGTTTAAGAAAAACTTAAAATTAATATAAAGAACCTAAATTGATTGAAAATGAAATAAAGTACTTTCAGAAATGTCTCAAAACAAAAAGAGTTGTATATGTTTTAAGTTTGTTCTCGAAGCAAAACTTACAATGTGAATATTTTACACATCAAAAACGTGGGGTGTACACACTGTTGGTTTCGTGACAGATGTTCATTGTATTGTAGTGTTTGAATAAAATTGTATGTTGTAAATAACTTAAATTAAATGCCTAATGAATTATTCAATGAAATTAAAGAGTGAATAGAGGTTGAAGTAAAACCACAGACAATAAAATGTTAACTACAAATGCAATGAAATTAAGCATGGAACAGTGAAAGGACTGCCAGTCTTTTTTTGCATTTGAAATCAATGATATGAAATATAGCAATTAAACAATCAACAATGACCATGCTGTATTTATGTTATATATAAAATGTTTATGATTTGAAATATTTTAATGATTTTATGAATAATTTCCTGTTATTTGAAAAAACCTACAGGCATGATATTCCTATATACCATGTCTATTTAATAAACCAATTACCCATATAAAACCACCAAAAAACAGACAAAAGTAAAGGGCAAGATAAGTAAATAGAATTATCTCTGTCCCTTTGGGGTTTACAAATTGTTTTTTTCACTGGGAATAAATACCTGGATTAGCATAATAAATACCTTTAGCATTATGCACAATTGGTTGCATCTATATTCTATTTACATTAACATAAATTGTGAGAATTTGCATATTGCATATACTGTACATATGGTATTAAGTAAACGTGTCAATAAGAAGCATTAAAAATTAAAAAAAAAAACATTGAATAAAAATCTATTTATAACTGGCTTTTGCCACAGGATATATTACTAATCCACTAACAATGCAGTTTTTCATCCAATGATCCACGGGAAGTGACGCTCAATGCGATGATAAACTCATCAAATTCCACCGTTCCGTCTTTGTTCTCATCGAACGTGGTGAACACTAATTTGGCGAATTTGGCCGAATCCCCCTTTAAAATGTTTTCGTGATTTTATATTTACTTTGAAATGTTTTCGTGCTTTTTTATTTCTACCTTTGAAATGTTTTTATGATTATATCCTTTTATATATATTTAAGGGGTAATTCTGAATTTAACATGCAATTGAATTTGAAATAAAATATTTCTTCTCAGACTGCACAAATGTAATAAAGGAAAAGTATACAACAGTAAATATGTATTAAAACAATGTCAGTTAAATGCATTTTTAAAAAGATGCAGAATAGGGGTTTAAACTTTAAACACTAAACCCTGAGCTGTACTCCAACTAAATAGCAACTAAGTAAGCTGGGTTAACAATAATATAAAATTATGTTTTACCACACTTTTTAATAAGTATTCTAAGGTTAATATTGTTTCCACACTAAAACACAGTTTTTAAAAATTAACACATTTGACAGAATACAAATCAGGAAACTGAAAAACAAATATGAAACAACAGTAATTATAAAACACTACATTCTTAGTAAGAAATGTGAAATGGATTGTGCTGGAAATACCTGAGGAAAGAACTGCCGATAGATTCCCTGAAATTCTTCATAGGACAATTTCCCTGTTGGGCAATCGTGCAAGAAACCTTTGTGCCACTGATGCAATTCTGCTTCTGTAACTGAAAGTTAATGCAATTGATTAGCTGTAATTTAACTTGCCTGGTTATATTTCAACAAGTTTTACAAACTCAACATTACTTTTGCCAGTTTAGTTACTTTTTGTTTTATTTACAATTAAATATTAAAACAATTTAACACGATCACAAAATAACACGACAATATTCTCTTTAGAACACAGTATTTGGTAAAAAATGCTTCACTTACACTTGGTCTGTTTCGTTAATTTCTCCAAAACTTCAGGCTTCAATTTACTTTTCCTGTTTCCCATGATTGTAAAATGATCGCCGCTCACAACAACTGCCTAATATCAATTACCAGTCCTTAAGTGCTAGCCTATATCGAGTAGCAACGAACGATTAAAATCGAGCTACGCCTCGGTACACTTCTACTGAGTGAATAGACAAGTTCTCGCAGCAATACACATACACATTACCTGACAACATACATGTTGTAACATGAAGGCCTCCAGTAAGTATGGAATGAGATAACTGAAAAAAATAATGTGAGAGAATTTCTATTATCGGAATAAAGCGACCATTGTCATAACTTGTGGGGTTTGAAACTTTCGGATACAATTTTTGTGCCTGTCAGAAAATCCACTGTAGCAATTTCATTTTATTGCTGTAGGTATTATCAAAAAATAGATATCGGTACCGAAAAATCGCGGCCGTGGTGCTAATATTCTTGGGGTTGTAGGGAATTTCCCTTGAGCAATTTACTCATATTTTTGTTACTGTAGATCCAAACCATATTGCTTACACCCCCACACATTTAACCAATTGGTAATTTTCTTACATTTTATATGAAGCGTAAGTTAGTCGGATCAGTAGTTTTGGTAGACTTTAACTTGTGGGGATTAGGGAAAATAGTTTAAAATAATTAAGGGCGTTGCCCACGAATTATTTTGATTGGCATTTATAATTGCTTATAAATATTTCATCTTGGGGGATTTTCCAGGGTAAACTGGGTTATTTTTATTCTAGTTATGTTTTTTTCTGATTTGAATCGGAGATATCGGAAATAATGCCCAAAATGTTCATTAATGACCTGGCGATTAGACATGCTTGTCACCAGCGTGATGTACTACAAATAAAAAACGTACTAAAATCAAAGTAATTATGAGACTGTCTTCTAGAGTTATCCTATCCGACTAGAAGTTTTGAGGGCTACTGGTAGATAACGTGACGAATAGACATTCTGTGATTTTTTTCATATTTTCCCCCGTTAATTTCATATTTTCCATGGAAATTTGACCAACTGTAAAAGGAAAGTCACAACTTCGTGGCCTTTACTTAGGATAGGATAGTTATGCTTACCACCAGCGTGAGACCTGTCAACAGATATGCCCAAAGTCGGGTTAGCGGAGCTATTTTAAATGATTGCCAGTTTGCTGAAGGCCTGTTTATTCTGTGAAATTCCGGTGTTATCGCCTACATTTTTTATAAATTTATGGATAAACAGAAGGCCTATTTCCCATTTACATTGTTTGTTTTTCAGCATCCTTATTTAATTTATCAAAGGTAACGTATCGGCCGAGAAAGTGTGTGACAGTAGAATATAATACTAGATAATAACGTAGGCAAAAGTATCTTTACTGCAGGGTATAGGCAAATGAACGGATTGTAATATTGTGAAATCCTATAATATAACACCGTTCTCATAGTTCGGTTTAAATAAGATGGAGAAACTGTTAGTTATTGTTCACCATATTAAACCACCTGGTTGAGGCAATGTCCGGTAAAAACCTTAACCCAGTACACACCAGACAGGTTTCGTTTACACCACCATTCAGAAGTTAATACAGAGCGCACCTGATTATAACTGAACTGTCGGGAGACCGAATAATAAGGTTAAAAATAATCATTTTAGAAACCTGTTACTCATTGTGCAAAACAACTTAATTTGAGACTAAATTTATTAATAAGAAAGTGCCGTTCTAACAACGTATACCTTACAACCAATTCAAAGGCACTAAATATTTAATCAACTGGCCAATATACAACCGCTTCATACTTGGTCATGGAAACAATGAACCATACTTAACGAGAAAAATCTAAGATTTCGCTGATCAATAAATCTTGAAAAATACGATTAAAAAACGAATTAGAGGTAATTCGTTATACAAGTCAGGAAGTACCAAGAAGTGATTTTCTACTGGAAAAGTTATCATAATTATAAGGGTTATTTCGTTTAAATGAAAAAAGATTGAATCAAAAAACAATACCAACGAGTTAAAACAGCACAGTTTAAGGAATTAATTCAAATATTTTTTCACGCGAAAATTGTATGAAGGTGACATGAAAAGTAAAGGGTATATTGATTACACTAGAATTGTAACTACCTGCTTTTAGGGTTAATATGGCTAAATACTTTTCCAGCTTAAGGTCATGTAATGAAGAATAAAGGCATTTGTGTTATTTGGATAAGTGGAATTTTAACAAAGATTAGAGTAGCACTAATTCTACTATATAAACAATACGAAAACACAAATAAAAGTAGAAAAAAGCAAAAAAAACAATCGATCAAAATGGAAATTTACATTTAATTTGATTCGCTGTAACTTTACGAAAACGCAATTTCGCATCTTCATGAATTATCGGTTCATTTACCGAGTTAAAAGTATGTGCTTTTAATCTGTTTGTGGGTTTGAGCTAATACTGGAAAAGTAAGAAGAGAACTATAAAAACACTGGACTAACCAAAAGTGTTTAGTACAAGTATAAATCCCGAAATTTTATCTTTTTGCCTTCAGTGGCTCGTGCTGCAATGTGCGTTTAAAAAAGCCGTGAGAAACGCAATTTAAGTTAAAAACGACAATTTTTGAAGCTTTCACAATGCAATAGTTTTTAAGTGCAATTAGGAAATTTCGAAAAATTCCGCATGCAATATCAAATCTGTGCATATTTCCGCAGTAACGCCATGGTACGAGCATAAAGAAGCAATATACAAGATCAAACGTACGTTTTGTGATATATAAGAGCGTGGAGACAGTGCACAAAAATGTACAAAAAAACATGAAAATTGCAATGAATGTAGAGGAACCCACAAAAATAATGGAAAGCTAATTAAAGTGAAGAAATGCACAAAGTTGAAGGCTACGTTTCTTCGGCGGGGCGAAAAATTAAAACTACCGTCGTGTTTGCCCGTGCGTCATGTATCCGAGTGAAAATTCACATTCTAAGATGGCATTTAAATATCTACTAACAACGCCGTCATTATAAAGGTTGGATCCAAGAATAAGCTACATGGTGAGGAAAGATTTTCCTTCTTCTTCCAAGCTACGCGATAGTACGTTAGCTATACATGAAAACAATTGTGCGCTGGTATGTGAGCGTGTGGTGGATCCAGTCAAACACAGGTGCAAAACACGAATTTCTTAAGCCGATACACAAGATTAGGAGATTTCACGGATATTCGGTCTTTTTTTCGGATTTTTACGGATTTTCGGTCTTAATTCAATGTCTGATCGTGATCACTCGTCCTTTCTCTTCTTTGCTTTCTTGTTCTTTTTCCCCAGCACGTCCCGGAGGCTCTTGCTCATGTAGTACGGCTTCTCCTCCGAGCCGTCGTTCCGTTCCAGGTCTTCCACTAGGTGGCGGAAAGAGAAAAATATAAAAAGAATTCCTTAATGCGGAAGAGTGTATACCGGTGGCAGAAACGGAGTTATTTTAGTAGGTTGGCATACACTAATAAGCCAATTATATTTCAAACCTAATTTTTTTACAAACGTAACGTTCAATGATATTATTGTGAAATAAATTAAATAAATTTCATTGATCCAAGAATTAACAACTTTTGGCTGGATAGGATAGGTTATTCATGTTTATAGGATAGAATATTCCCTGTAAATGGAAAAACGTAATACAACGTTCTATAACACGGGAAGGTGATCGTCAGATTACCTAGCCCCTCGGTGGTTATGTTTAATTTAAGTAGAAGCAATTAAATCCAGTTAGTTCAGGCCCGCTTATTGCTTAAGGACACGATCAAAATAGCTAGCAACGAGTGCAGAATCTAAAACCCTTCGGCTGAAAGGCGACGCACCAAGCTATTCGGTCAGACAATTACATTCCAGGTCGAAGCGTCATTGAGAACAATGAGTTTCGAAGAGAATAAATAATTACCAACAAGAAATGCTGCCACTTACAGAAACACAGGAAAATAGTGTCAACGGCCATTCCAAATGTGTTGAAGAAACCTGCCGCTACGAAATAGGCTGCCACTGATACGATCTGAAAGAAAATTTGATAAGCACATTTAGATGGACACCATACATTTACTAAACACCAGACATTTTCTAAAAAACACATTCAAGTGTGATGATTACTTATTCACAGAATAGAATATTAATCTAAATTTTTTTTAAATGCCTTTATATATATATATACGCTTATTGCAAACAAAAAACTGTAAATTAAATACAATTAAAATAAAATTTCTCCGCACTGTATCTGTGTATAATTCATAAAACTGTTGAGTGGCATTTTGTATTAACAATCCACATGTTTTTTTTGCGCAAAATACTACAAAGTTATCAATACAAAGAACAGGATAGTTAAAAATGTCAAAAAAACCCTTATTTTGCCTTTATCTTTACCGTTTTACAGAAGCGAAATAACTCTACCTGTAGTAGTTTTTTTACAAGGGCTAAAAAAGTTTTGTGAAGGGCCTAAAAAATGAAAACTATGAAGCAGCTTAACTTACAATGATGGGCATCCAGTAGTAGTTCAATGTTGGAGCTTGAAGCAGACTCACAAACTTATTGGTGAGGAAAGCCCAAGCCAAAGCTCCCATGCCGACTGTCACAATCAGTTTGCCTGCATTGGTTTCGATTTTAAAGTTATAAACTAGTTTTATCCATAAGTAATTAACAAAAATACAAAGTAAATGTTGCTATAAAGAAACCCTAATCAGATTGCCTACATTTTGGTTTCGATTTTAAAGTTATAAACTAGTTTTATCCATAAGTAATTAACAAAAATACAAAGTAAATGTTGCTATAAAGAAACCCTAATCAGTTTGCCTGCATTTTGGTTTCGATTTTAAAGTTATAAACTAGTTTTATCCATAAGTAATTAACAAAAATACAAAGTAAATGTTGCTATAAAGAAACCCTAATCAGATTGCCTACATTTTGGTTTCGATTTTAAAGTTATAAACTAGTTTTATCCTTAAGTAATTTTCAAAAATACAAAGTAAATGTTGCTATAAACAGTATTAGAGACGCCAACACGCAAAATCTACAAGACTTCATACAACCTACCAACGAACAAAATGAAGTCGGTAACTTTGTCAATTACTGCCGCTCGAATGATATTTCGCATGAGCAGCTTAAATGCTTCCTTTGCCGACCAACAGAAGTGCTTGCCGTACACTGCGATCTGTGGTTAAACAAGAAAAATTTTGAGGTGGTTTAAGCATCAACTGCATATTTTTATTTTTACTCGGGCAGGTTAGCTTAGTCAGATTTAGTGTCAGCCGAAAGGTTGTTGGATTAAAACCACATGCTGCAGGGTTTGTTGGTTCTTGACTGGTGTGCTGAGTCTTGTTTTAAAAAATATAACGGACATGTGTTAACCCCAAGAATTCGAATTGACAGTGATAGAAAAGTCACAAAATGATATATAACGGGGACAACTAATCTGACGCATCGCTATCCTTATTTAAGTATAGTTGAGAAACACCGCTTTTTTAAATGATGATGGATTATAATAAATGGAGTTGTATGTTATACTTATCAAAAAAACATAAAGCCGGATTAAAAAAATACCCTTATACAAAACATTTGCCTCTTTAGCATAGTTTACTGAATATTGATAGAAAATGAAATTAAAACTTTCCAACACGTTACTCATTACGATAAAAATTAAAATTTTGTCCTTATGTAAACTGACCATGATATAAGCGTTTCGGTTCAAGAACTTGAGGAACTTCTCAAGACACCAGAAGCAACATTTCATGCATTTAAGGATGAACTTCGCAACTTTGTTCTCAGCCGTCTTCAGTTTGTTGTCGGCGTATTCCAGCATAAGACGAATTATTTGAACAATCGCGATGATCAAAGAACCAAATGCCAATGACCCGGTGTGATATCTGTGGTTAAAATACTTTTAATTAATGAATAATATTGCAATGTGTGTGGAAGTAAATTTTAACCCTAAATTTTTACTTCAATGTGACAGACGTGCCTTACAACCCTTTGTCAACGCATAAATTGCATATGTATGAAATCGGATACATCTTTGACCCTAAATTTTCAGCCCCAGTGTGATAGACGTGCTTTACAGCCATTTGCCAGAAACTAAAGTATTTAGGTTTATCCCGCTTTACAACATAAAATTTGAACTAAATAAACATAAGTGGTAAACTGCTATTGATAATATATATATTTCCAAAAATTTCTATATTAAAGTAATCGTTTAATATAGTATTTAATAAGAAACACACTGCAATAGCTATGGACTCCAGTAACCCAGGGAACATACTCCATGCGTCACTATAACTAACGTGTCATTATTTATTTTATCACCCCAACGATAATCATGACCATCCTATTGCATAACCAAAAAAAAGCATCATTAGGTTCAGTGTTTTTACTGCAGTGTAACACAATAGTGTAGGTTGATTCATATAAGTGCTGTAGGCGATCTGCAGTGCTCACCTTAATGATCTGCCGAAACTTGAATAAAGCGGCAGAAGTGGTATGTCTTGGGGTTTCTTCCATGCCCAGTAGTATGAGGCAAATGCCCCTGTGAGCAGATGTTGTTTTATGATATGTTACCAACGTACTGAATAATAGTAATAACCCTGAAAATTCTAAGAATTCATATATTTTGGTATTGCCATTTGACAAATTTAATGTATTATAATATTCTTTACACCTTTTTGTGTAAGTTTATATACATTTGGTATTGCTATTTTAACAACTTATTGTATAAGAATAACCCTTATACCCTAAATTGAGCTTGCAGCATGTCTATGTCATACAGCAAACGTTTTTAATAAATCTTTTTGGCAGCTTATCATACACACACACATATTTCTAAAATATATTTTCAAGTAGGTCACCTGCCAATGTGCACTGGCCAAGCGCAAGTATCCAGTTGACTATCCACAACATCCCAAACACTGCCACCACTTGTAGCCAAATCACGTTGTTGTGGAAACTGTAAAAGGGAAATCAGCGTAAGAAACTTTATTTATGGTCTGAAGTGTTGATTTCTGGGGTATGGAAATGGTAAAAAAATATGTTAAGTGATGTCA
>CH002653.1:33585-56066 GCA_000149265.1 Ciona savignyi | reverse complement strand
AATGGCTACCTTAAATCTGTTACGATTCGTCTAAAATGCTTGAGACTTTCAATTTAGAGAATAAAACCTTCCTGGATTGGTGTGTCGTTCGTAGTAGAGAATCTATAGTTAGTCGTAGCCGTTTAGCTAAATAACACATACAAACGCAACATAAAACTTTTATAACACATGACTAACACAACAGTGAAGCGTTTTGTTTTTATTGCAGTTACGCACGAGCAAACAATATCACACTTGAGTGCCCACACTATTTTGATTCTCCGCTCCTTCCAAAAATAGAAAAAGATAGCATTTATAGAAATAAAAAAATATATTTCATTGGATTTATTTTGAAATATATACTGTTGATTGGTTGTGTTGCCTAATAGTTAACTAGATTTATAAACATGATCCAATTTAAAAACCAATCGATTAGCTTGGTGGGTTAGTGCGTCGATTTTCAGCCAGCCAAAGGGTTGCAGGTTAGAAACTGGTCGCGAGGTAGTCGGTTGTGTCCTTGGTCATGTCAGGTGGGCACAAGGTAATTTTGGTGGTTTTGAGGGTTTCTTTACAGATATAAATTCATTATACTCTATACGCCGTCTGCTTAACCAATTGTGCACTTTTCAATTAATTCAGATAGCCCGCGTTTGCGCAGACTTTTGATTGTCCTTCACTTTCAATGTAGTGTGCTAAAAGAAGAGAACGTCTTGCTTTTGCTACTTTATTACCGGTTCTTTTCCCTGAGAGCAAAACGTTAATGAGTATCATACCAATTTTCAAGAGTTTATAACATATAGGTCCTTCGGCTTAGGTAAAATAGACTTTACGTGGCCATATATTTGTAAGAAAAACAGTCTAATGCGAGTTGCGGAAATTTAAACCTACATTTTGCTAAATAATTTAGTTAGTAACTTTTACAACATAACTGGTTTATCGGTTGATGCCGGTAATTTCATATATCAATGCAAAAAAATCTGAAATCGGTAATTCTGTAATTTTTTTCCTAACCTACCTCTGCGACTGTGGTTAAACTTCGTAGCATGTTTCAAGCATGTTGTGCAATGTGTATATTAATTATAGGATATAGGATATTCATGTTTATTCCCGTGAATGGGAAAACCTAGGGGGTTATCACACGGGCAATCGTCAGATCACCTCGCGCCCATCGTCGGGTTACCGGAGCTATTGCAGTGTATGATGATAGACACGTTCCTTCAATTTTGTAGAACCCATTAATCCGCTGGGTTCAGGCAATGTCCGTAAAGTGCCTTGCCCAAGGACACATAGTTTATAATTTAGTCCAATTAAATATATTAGATATTAGTTAGGCATATTTATAGAATACATGGTAAACTTTTTTATTATTAGTTCAGGAAAATCAACACAATGGCTGTTAGAGTGCAATTTGAGAACAATAATGAAGTTGGAGTATTTTCTAAGCTCACTAATCGTTATTGCCTTGTGGCAATTGGCGGATCAGAAAATTTCTACAGCGTTTTTGAATCCGAGCTTGCAGAAAATATACCGGTTGTGCATGCATCAATTGGAGGCTGTAGGATCATTGGCAGAATGTGTGTTGGTAACAGGAACGGTCTGGTCCTTCCCAATTCAACTACAGACCAAGAACTTCAACACATTCGAAACTGCCTTCCCGACGAGGTGAAAATACAGAGAGTAGAAGAGAGGTTGTCAGCATTGGGTAATGTGGTGTCATGTAACGATTATGTCGCGCTTGTGCACCCAGATCTTGACCGTGAAACTGAGGAAATTTTAGCTGACGTTTTAAAAGTTGAAGTTTTCCGTCAAACTGTCACTGATCAGGTTTTGGTTGGGAGTTACTGTTGCTTCAGTAATCGAGGTGGTTTGGTTCATCCCAAAACCAGCATCGAGGACCAGGACGAGCTGTCTTCGCTCATTCAAGTCCCCCTAGTGGCAGGAACTGTCAATAGAGGAAGTGATGTGATCGGAGGTGGAATGGTGGTGAATGACTGGTGCGCTTTCTGTGGGCTCGATACGACAAGTACGGAGATATCGCTCATTGAAAGTGTGTTTAAACTCGGGGACAATAACAATCCAAGCGCAATGCAAACCACAATGAGAGATTCATTAATTGACGCCATGGTGTAATAGTGATCTGATGTAGAAGTTTTGCTAATAAACCAGCCCTGCCCAAGCTGTTCTAAATATCTAGTTTGTGCATCGGGTTTTGTGCTTAAGTTTCAAAATAACTTTTTTAATTTCTGTTTTATAATACTGTAAAATCTTCATTCATAATGCTAAATTGCTAATGCTGATTTTGATTGACATTTAAAACCTAGGAAAACAATGTATTTATAAGTGTATTTTAATATGTTTATTTCATGCAGCCAAATCCAAAAAAAATAAATGTAAAGTATTCTTAGTTTTTTTTATGAGTACAACAGTAAGTAAACAATTAAAACTTAAGGCTAACATATCAGTAAACTTGAACATTAGCAAGTGATTGCAACTGTACACAGTAGTGTTAAAATATAAGGAAAGAATACAGAAAGTTTATAGATCAATAGAATCTAAATGTTACAATGTTTTGCTGGTTTCGACATTTGGGTTATTGTACAAAATCTTGGTAAAACATATTCATTCCATACCAGAATGATGAAAACTGCAATATTCTATTTTGAATATGCATCCATATCCATAGTAAGGTGCAAGTAATGATTTCCATTTTAAATCTTGCACAATCTAATTTGCTACTCACAGCAAAAACATCTTGAATAGAGTGTATAACCATAATGTGCTCGCGTGAGTGTTCTTTACATCATTTGTAAGACTTCATAAGTTTTGTCAGTTTTATCTAATGGTGTTAATTTTCAATTATGTCATGCAATGCGTAAATGAATTATTGTTGAGGTTGAGTTTAAATAAAATATTAAGATATAATTAAAAGTTAAAACTTCAGGCTAACAAATCATAAACATTATAGTTAGTAAAATAAACATCACAACTGATTACATTTGTACACAGTAGTGTGAAAACAGTACAGACAGAATAAAATACAAGGAAAGTGCACATAAAGTTAATATCATTATAGGTATTTAAATAAATCAATAGAATAACTGTAAAATCCATGAAGCTTTATATGCTCAATAACCATGGCATTTGTAGCCAAATGCTGACTATATTTCTGGTTTTGGGTTGTTGTCCGGAATCTTGGTAAAACGTCATTTCATACCAAATTGACCACAAATACAAGATTTCATTTTGAATAAGCATGATGGATCCCAATCATAATTAAAGAAACTTTTTATGAAGTAATGAGATTGTGAATAAAAGGCTACCACTGAGACGTCATGTTAAATTTAACCTTGACAAGGAATCTTGGATTGATTTGAGCAACATCATATACAATGAATTCATTGTACATAAGATATGCTTCTTTCGTGGGTTGATTCGTTGGCTTTCCAAGTGGGACTAGTGTACCATTTTCTAATTTCACTGCTTGTTTAGCATTTGGTGCTTGTTGACCCATGCCTTTGGTGCTGTGTTTTCCTTTTGGTAAATTGTTAGCTCTATAATCCCCTGCATAAAGCTCGTTGCAGTTACCCAAGGCAACTTCACTTAATAAGAGAAAGCCAATTGGTTGTCTTTCACTTGCACGGCAATAATTTGCAGATTTTGAAACCATATCTGCAAAGTAAACTCCTTTGCCAAACATATAGCCAGTCGTTGGGGCTTCAGGTGGTGCAATTCGCAAGCCTTGCTTCAGAATACCACACCAGTTGGTTAATCTCGAACCATGCCAGAGTAAAGTGCAAGAACCAATCTCTTTTTTAAATCTTGCACAATCTGATTCGCGACTTACAGCAAAAACGTCTTGAATACAGAGTGTATAACCACTATGTGTGCTCGCGTGAGTGTTCTTCACATACTTTTCAATGACTTTATAGGTTTTGTCAGTTTTACCTAATGGTGTTAATTCACAGTTTAGAGATTTGTAGTTAAGATCAATGGGACTTGTGTTATCTTCATCTTCTGTTTCTTCAACAAGATTAATCGCAATTTGGATCTCATTGAGTGCTTCTAACAGATCAAGTTTCTCTTTGAGTTGCTCAGTGTTTTCAATAATTGATGGGGTTTTCATCCCAAAATCGTGAGGAATTTTTGTGTAGAATGCACCACAAGCTTCAAGTAACCTCGGCCGGTTAAGTTTTTCTTCTGCCAGACACGTTTCGATTTCCTTCAGTGCTTCATAACCAGCTGTGATTTGATTTTTAGTTAGTTTTCCAAGTGGTGATTTCTTGATGTCAAATTTCATTTCTTTCACAGACTCTTCCCACTCAGTAATGTCGAATAAAAGATTAATTACATCCTGGACACTTTTATGAAGTGTCGATTCTGCTTTTACTTTTTTTGTTTTATTTGATGGTTTTACTGTTTTCTTAGTTTCTTCTTCACCGTAATCAATCTCAACTTTATCATATTTTCCTTTTATTTTTCTAAAGGGCAGACCCATGGAAAAATAATTCCCGGTTTTGTCCCTAAACTTTTTTTCAAACTTTTTTTTTCCTGCATTAACAGTAACAATGGGATCCAAACTTTTCCCAGCAATCTTTCCCACCCTTCCCCATCTGCTCCAAAGGAAAAACTCTGACTTGTTGGTGTGTTTTAGCAATTGAATAATATAGTATTTGTTGTTATTCGCCCCAATGTTGGTTTGGTTGAGCATTGCATTGTAGACAAGTCCACCATCACCCGCATCCTTATAAACATGGTACTGCTTTGGGTCAAGAGTACATTCCTCATCTATGGGAACGGTTCCTGTGAAAATGACGACCTTTTCTTGAATTTCTTCTTTGACTAATTCGGAAGAGCTGGCTTCATCTTTTTCTTTCTTTACAGGAACTTCTTCAGGTTCAGCTTTAATTTCAGCTTTTCTTTTTGAAGCAGAAGCTTTCTTCCGTGGCATTTTTAAGATAAATATTATATTACCACTATACCGGTACTATGTACATTTATATATATATATACAGAATATTTCTAAAAGACAGAAAACCCAATTTGTGCATGAATTATTGTATATTATAACTAAAATTTTCAATACTAATATCACATACACTCCATTAAATAACTACCGTCTATTGTCTAATTTCATTTCAGTAAAAAGAAAACATTTCACATTAGGATACAATGTATGATCAAATTGGCAGATATAGGAAAATACCAAAAAGGTTCAAGAGTAGATGATAAAATTGTCTGTAAAGGAGTCTAAATTTCGCAATAATAACTAAGGTTTTAAAATCATATGTTGTTAATGTGGATATCTGCAGACTCAGTTCATTACAGAAGACAGATCCATTTAGAGAGGACTATATGATTGAATTTTACAGTTTGCCACAACATAATGAATGTAAATATCCAAATGATTTTAAAATGGCATTTAAACAAAACTGAAACATTTTAACATTGACGGCCATTAATGATTCAGCATACACCACAATTTAACTACTCGTAGAATGGTAAAAAAATCTTGATTAGAATATTTCACCGTAGCCCAATATTTTATGCAATAAAACCATTAATGTTTCTTGTGTTTGTTGGATTTTGTTTGTACATGAACCTCATCCTCAAGAGGCACTGGCGTCTGCCAAACAATTGGATCGTTCCGGTAAATAGGCCAGGGTGGTAGCGTAACCAGGGCAGCTACAATGCATCCAAAACCCAAAATGAACATGGAATAGGAGAGCTGCTGCATCGCATAGCCAACAAGGAAGCCCACGATTGCAAAAACAACAATGATCTTCTGAAACAAATTCTCTGCATACTTTTGCCCAGAGTAATCCATATGTACTGCCATGTCAAACATTTTGATTTATATATTTATGGTGTTCACCCTACAAAATCTTTAAAGTTTAGTAAGGTTAGAACTACTCTACTGGTACTACATACTGGTATCTATGTATAGGCCCAATATATTTATTATGGTGAAAATGTTTAAAGTTACTTATCCATTTGCTGTAACTACTTTAAGCTATTTTCTGCACTTTTTCAAAATTTAAAATGGCGGTAAACATATTTAGAATATAAGAAGCAACAACACTAAACAACTAGTCAATATATAAGAAATATGGTTGGTTTTGAAGATTTATTTTGCATGCCTAAAGGTACAAAATGTGAAAATGATCATGATTTTTTAATGACATAATGTGAGCAGGAACTATGGACAAAAAACGTTTATAAAAAAATTGAGTTTTTTACAAAAAAATGCGTGTGCCACCAGATACTTTTTAAACATGCCATTTTCATACTTCTAATATCGTACCGTATTCTAGTTGGATTGCTAAAGAGTTTCAGTGCGATAAAGTTTTTTTCTCTGTAATATTAATTAACTTAAATTCACTGGTTCAAAATAAAATCTAACACAGTAAATTTCCGGCATTTCAATTTGTGGACTTTCCACTGTACGATTTCAACCAGAAACCATGCGTCTACATGGTCAAAAGCTAGAGTATGGCCCCACTGAGGTCTCGGCGATATATAATTGATGTCATTTTCACACTGGGACACATCGCACAACCTTGCATTTTAGTATCTTTTTTTACTTTTTATAACATTTCCTTATTGTAGGCTGTAGCTATTCGTATCCACGGGTCTTTAGCGACCTCAGTGAAGCGGGGAGCACATACGTGACCATTGTATGGCGCAATAGTAACATTGCGGAGTATGGCGCAATACGTAAAATTACGTCAAATGAAAGGCAGCACATCCCTTATAAAACACTGGCAAAGTCGTAAGGTGAATAAACAACTTTCAAAGGTAGGGCGAGCGTTTTATCTGTACCGTAGCCTATCAGTGTTCATTTGTAAAAAAAATCAAAAGCGAACTTTTAACGAATAAAATGGATTTTGCATTCGAGTACGACGAACAGCTTTTTGACAAGGCCAGCAAATTTAAAAGGAAGAAAAGCAAGTTTAGCTCAGCACGCGATAGAACGGGAGCAACTTTGCGTCGTGTTTTGCAGAACAGGTGAGCTCTACAATAGTTTTGTGTTTCGGCAAGTCACCTTTGTGTATTCACAGGAACCACGGCGATCGTCGGCATGAACACACCGTTGTAAAATCGTTGTCTTCCGCTCGTGGAAATTCGGCGGACGAAATAAACCGATACTGCGAAAATGTTTCGCTAGAAGATGGAAGTAAGTTGTATAAAAGTAAATCGACCCATGGCCATGACGTGCCACACATTAGCGGCTTAAATTAAAACTGTTTTTCGATTTGCTATGTTATTTTACTATAAGCAATCTCATTGCCTAACAATATTTATGTACCCCTAACTATCTGGCCACGCAACGATCTAATATATATATATATTTAGTTTCTACCTATTTATCTTGACCTTCACAGAGTCGTTATGTTAAAAGTCTGTGTCGAAACAATATTTCAATTTCAGACTTAACCGCTTTGCGTTCTTTATACGGCTCATCTCGAAGATGGAACCGTACAGATCACGGTCTGGAATATTCCTTAAACAAAAAGCAAAGGTGGTTATTGCCTGAAATGCTACAAAAACAAATGCAAGACATGGAAGAAGACGTGGTAAGCAACATTAAAAAAATATCCAACGGAATTTATAAACATTTCTGTTTCATAGGACAATCCGCTAGAGGTCGTAGTAATTAAGCGCTCCGTCGCACCAGGATATGCACCGAATGACGTATATTCCAATGTGACACAGGTGTCATCTACCTTATTGCAAACGGGAAGTTTAGTTACACGAAAATCAAAACCTAGAAAATACGCTCGGGGACGTGATTTGCTGTCGAATATAAAATCCAATAGGTATGCCCATTTCACAGTAGTTTTGGTGTATTTTATTATGACCATTGAGTGTAAATATCTGCAATTGGTTTTATTTGGTAATCGCCTGTTTACAGTATATAGGAAAGTATAATAAGAACGAGGCGGAAGTACAGTCAGGAAACTGCACAATAGAATGAAATAAAAAAGGGTGAGAACTGGACTTAGCATTAGATTTAGTATGGTTTAGAGTTAGTTTACTTTTAGTGTGCATTTTCGTTCTTGATTTATAATTTATTGTTGCTCGAATACATGTCTGATTCTACTTTGTTTTCAGAAAAATGTCGGACGAAACTTTGTATATGATTGCCGACGAGAGACCTCGATTGACATATGAGATCAATAGTCCTCGCCCGCTTCAAGAAAACTGCAACTATGCACAGCTTAAATACTATAGATATAACGAAACAACACCGGCCATAAGGATACATAAAAAGATCAGACTGCGAAGTGCAATGCAATACGATAACGACATTTCTATGGGTCGTTTCTCGGAGCAGGACTTGACAGCGGATGAGAAAACTGAAAACGTAGGTCGACATAGATGTTTGGAGGATTTTTTGGTAAAACTTGGAAACGATAACTCTGGGTCTCAAAGTCATGAGCACAGTAGAACAAAAAGACGCACAAAACAACAAGCTGTGTCGTTCACTGGTAATCAAGATTTCGAGACAACCAGGCGTTCAGTTATCTACAAAACCCGCGAACCAACGGAAGAGGAAATCTTAAAACAAGTTCGTCTATATTTATATAATATTTTGACATTTCTGTCTTAATTAACTTGCGTGGAATATTTTATCATATACCTTTAAATGAGATATCGTACGTTAATGTTCAGATAGCGCAACCTATATGTTTCATGTTAGTCTATTTATACGACCTATATTTGGACAAGCAGATTTATATAAGCCAAGTTTAACGAATAGTATTTTATTTGTGGTTTAGAAAAACGAGCAACTTGTAATCAACGAACGAAATAAACAAGCGATGGAAAACGCCAAAAACAGCCTGTCTTTATTAAAATCGAAAGAAGACAAACATAAAACCCAAGTTGAAATTTCCTCAAGGTCCTTGCAATGCCTGGAGAATATGTTGAAAGGAAACAAAACTGTGGATATTGGGGTGCCAATAAAGTTCCAAAAATCCAACAGCTTCCCTGCCATATTTTTGTTTGAGTTTTTGAACAAGAGTCAACACTTAGAAACCCAGATTGCGATTAAAACCCGATTTCGTAAAAGTGAGTGTGGGAATTGGGAATTTTGCCTAACCAACAACTCTTGGTGCTCTTGTGGCAGTTCGACACGAGTGTGTGTTAAGACAAAGATATCTTCGCGTGAAGAATGTAATCAACATTTATCTCATGAATGGAACAAACGTTTACAAGCCACTCTTTGCCAGTGGTCATCAGAATCTGCGGGCAAGGTTCTCGAACTTTCCACCCTTCTTCAATTAGCCAATTTTTCTTTGGAAGAATCTTTATTGGAGAATAACGACAACTCTGCTGCGATTGACATGACTTCAAAATTGAGCAACCACACGAACAGCGGAACTCTTTCAATTTACAAGCGCGCCGTGATAGAAAGGTCTGCTGAACTAGCAGGTTTTAAATGTGAGAACGTTCCTCGCAGTAAGGTAATCTCGCAGGTTCGTGAGATCATTCCTTGCGAAACGGAATCAGATGAATATGTGATGGTAAACGAAGCAATGGTCGACTTCTGTGGAATCTGCTATGCAGAACTATCGACCAATAGAGGTATAAAATTTTGCGTGTCTAATCTGGAAAGTGGTTAAGGACGGTGGTGCGAGCCGACATTTGTTTAGTTCGACATTTATTCTGACCTTGCTTTTTGCGATTTTGTCTTTTGCTAATAATTAATGGGTGTTCATGCAACCTACTAAATTCAAATTAATCGATCAAGATGTACACTTTAGAACACACTGCAGTTTCCGGCAGCCCAATATAAACATAACCTAGTCTGACCATGTTACACAAACTGCTGTGTTATTATGTGTTTTGACTGGGCAGTTTTAAAGCGTTCACTACGAAAGCGATGTTAAATCTACGTTTTGTAAACATAAAGTTTAAAAAATATATATTTTTGTAGAGTTTAGAGCGATGGCTCTTAGTAAATGCAACCACTGGTTTTGTATGGATTGCTGGCTTCAGTACCTTGTGTATTCCGTCCATCGGCCAGTTGCTGATAAGCTTACCTGCCCAGCAAACGGTTGTTCTTGCCTTGTATGTGACGTCACATTGATGGCTTTGTTGTCTGATGGTGTCATGGCAATGTATCGGCGACGGCTTGAGGATAAATGCATTTCTCAGTCGCGGAGCCATTACCGCTGTCCTGAATGCTCCAATGTTGTACTGGTAATAACTACACCAATTTCTGTATAAGCACATTCAATCACACCGCATTTTTAAGGTCAATATCTCGGCTACCAAATATGTGGAATCCGTAGCATGCATTCCTTTATCTTGTTCCTGTGGCGCTAGATGGTGCAGCGATTGTTTGAACGAACCGCATTGGCCAGCAAATTGCAACGCCGCCAAAGTATACTGGGAAGAACTTCTTCGGCAAAGTATGGCTACTTTCCTTTACCGCCTGAATATTAATATTTTAAAGTGCATGATCTTTTTATCATTGCTGTAATGTTAATAAACATTTTATTTAAATTTTGTTTGAATAATATTGTTCTTCGCCTAGGTTTGGCGGCCGCGTCCGCTATATTTATTAATTTGTATCCTTTTTTAATCATGTGTTTAAACGACTGTTTGTTTTGCCGTCTTTTCCTGTATCGTGTTTTTCTTCGTTTACCATTTTTAAATACTGGGGAAAAAATAAATAAACTAAACAATATAGATTTCCAAACAAATGACTAATTTTAGAGTTTTCCCATTCATTGAATCTGATCGTTACAATCTCCGGGAAACGCTGCCCTGCCTGCCAAGAACCGATCGAAAAAGATGGCGGCTGCCAAATGGTCACTTGCGTCTGCGGATGGGTATTTTGCTGGAGATGTTTGTGTTCCAAATCGCAGTGTCGTTCCTTGTGCACTACGGGGGAAGCAATGCAAATACAGGTTCATAATTTTGTCAGAATTAATTTTTATTTTAAAAATAAAGCTTGGGTATACGCTTGAACTGGCATGTCTAGGTTACGTTTAAATAGCACAAGTAATTTATTTTCTTTGTTCATTTGGTTAGTTTATAACAGTTCATTTCTATAGAAATAGACCTTTAACGAAAAAATTCTGCTCGTACCGCTACCTATTCGACCCGTATACTTGACCAAAACATTTATTTTGTTTCCTGATCCCAGTATAGTTTTGTTGTGGAAAAGCGTTAATTTCTGCCCCTGCAGTAATACGTGCAGGATTCCAGAACGTTTTTTGTGCACTGTCATCATACGTGTTCTGTAATCATGCCCGCATTCATGAAATAATCATTTACGGTACTTTTTGCGTGTATTTCGTACTATACAACCTGACGTGTTTTCGCTTTAAATTCATTCACTACCAAGTACCTCCAATACAAAAATACAACAAGTTTATGACTCCTGTCTTTTTTCATATCTGAAATCTTACTTGTTTTAGCATTTCGATCTTGGTGACAATGCGAAAACTATTGAGGAGGCGACAAAACAAGCAGCGCTGCAAAGGGAAGGCTACACCGTCAAGAAAACCTGGCTTGCTCGAATGAAGAGCTGTTGCCAGCAAACAGAGGCCAACGTGTCAGACTTTGACAAACGACGGAAAATGCTACTTACATGTGACGCGGTAAGAAAATTTCTTTTAGAATTTATTGAGTTTTCTGCTGGTGTGTCTTACATAAGGACTACTATCTCGTACAGAAAGAGCTTAACCGTTGGGTTAGCGACGGTGGGCGCAAGTTAATCTAATGATTACCCATGTGATCTCGCTTACGTTTTCCCATTCGCGGGGATAAACATGAATATCCTATCATACGAAGACATGGCTACAATTTTGTTTAACCCGTTAAATAATCTGAGTTGAGGGAAAGTCCACGAAGTGCCTTGTCCAGGAACACAACCGACCACAGCAATTGCAGCTGGATTATACCCTTTTCCACGTGAAGGTATACGCGCCCCATAATACGATGGGCTAACCAGACGAAACTAATAAAGCTTTAGATATACAAAATTTTTGGCATAGACTTAATTGGTATGCTAATTGTGTTTTATTTCTCAAAAAGATTCGTCATATTTCACAATACTTGGGAATTGCTGTGGCGAACTCTCATCAGTTTTCGAAGCAGACGCGACGAAAATTGAGCAAAATGCACTATAGACTGCAAACTTTGCTTGAGATTTTGGAGCGATCTATTTTAACCAAAACAACTTTTGCGAAGAACGAAAACGACAGGTCGTCGTATGACATTGCGCTGACTTCTGTTTCTGTTTGCCTGAAGTCCATAATTGCATCGGTTTTAAAGCCATCTAAAATGGTCACCAAGTAATCTTAAGTTTAAAACATAATTATTATATGGTAATTTTATTTTAATAGTATCGTTTTATTTATGTGGGCGGCGCACAAAGCTATATGCCATGAGAATTCTGTATGACGTACGGACACCGTTATACTTTATTTTAACTTACGTCCTCCTTGAATGACCACCCAATGTTTAGCGCTTGGTTTGTCGAACCACATGGGGCATTCCCTTTTTTGCTTTAGCTACCCCTGGAAGGGGCGTTATTTTGGGTTTCGGATCAATTCGTCCGCCCGGCTAAGTTCGTCGCCTTTCAATCGAAAGGTTGCAGGTGCGAAACTGGTCGCTAGCTAGTCGGTTTTGTTCTAGGGCAAGGCACTTAATGGACATTGCCTGAACTCAGTAGATTAATGGGTTCTACTAAATTGAAGGAACGTGTGAATCATACACAACACACTACAATACAATAGCTCCGGTAACCCAACGGTGGGCGCGAGATGATCCGACGATTGCCCGTGTATTAACCCCCTTGGTTTTCCCATTCACGGGGATACACATGAAAATCCTATCCTACTTATATCTTTGGTCTAGTATTATTTTTGTGATTTATAAAAACAGAATTAATTTAAAATTAAATATGTTAAAATTTTCTCGAGTTGTGAGAGTTCCAGGAGGTGACTCTCACGAGGGCGGTGGCGAACAGATCATATAGGAATATTCAGGTTTCATTTCTGTGAATAGGAGTTTGTGATGGCCGTTATCGCAAGGCAATCGTCAGATTAACTTGTGTCCAGCGCTGGGTTAACGAAGTTTTTGCGGTGTATATTACTACGCGTGCAACGTGCTTTTATCTACAATTTATATATAATATAATAAAAAGTCTGCTAAAAAAACCATTTTTCGCTTGACCTCTTGTATTTATCTATCGAAAATAAGCATAGTAATAAACGAACATATTAAACTGCCTGCGTAATTAATTAGTTACGGCAGTACAACAACGAAATATAAAGCGAAAACTGATGGTATTGATAACCGCGTAATCTTGGGGTTAGATAAGGAGGCTACAATAAAAGACGCAGTAGTTGTCAAGAAAAATGTTAAAATATACGAAAAGGAACTAAGAATTTTGATCACACTTCACGTATTCGGCAAAATCGTCCAGCACAACAGGCCCTGAAAACATAATATTTAGAGATATTTTCACGACTTAACCACATGAACGGGAAAAGTAAACTTGCGTAATTACACAGGCAATCTTCAGATTCCATCGTGTTGTATTCAAATTTGGTAAAGCGATACGCTTTTTTTAGTGGGCGACTTTTAAGTCAATGCTAAAATTGGTTGTTATAACTATACATTCTAAAGCTACGACTTGCTAAACTGTACGCTTTTTATTGCTTTTGCCCAAGGAAATTTAATTTAAAGGAGTGTTTTGAAGTCGAAACTAATGGCTTATACAATATGAAATTATCAGCAAAAATGAGCACAAAAGTTTAATTTTGGTTCTGCAATATTCGGTGCCTTGCTTTGCGGCAAAGAATCAACTGACTAGTTAGGTTTGGATACTCAAACTTTGAGCTGATGGTGCGACATAAAACCGTATGAAACTAGACCATGTTGTTTAACAAATGGCCAAGTTTCATTGCGATTTCATTAACCCTTTTGGTAGATGTCGGGGCGACATGTCATGCCTGTCAAACGTTTGACGAAAAAAAAGCGAAAAAAAGGACAAAAACAAACAGTTGGAATACTTACAGGCCCCGTCGGAATCGTAGTTTGAAAGGTCAGGTTGTATGGAACGACTGAATTCTAGAACATTGTTCCATTGATCGCGGTTCATTGCGCGACAGGATTTCGTTTGCTGCCAAAAGAAATTTAAAACTGACCATATATTATGCCTTTTTATATAGACTTGGGTTTAGGATAGGATAGCATAGTATTTTCATGTTTATCCCCATGAATGAAAAAACCAAGGGGTTTAACATAAGGGCAATCGTCAGATCACCTCGCGCCCACTGTCGGGTTACCGGAGCTATTGCAGTGTGTTGTGTATAATAAAGACATTCCTTTAATTTGGAGAACCCATTAACTCGCTGGTTAAGGCAATGTCCGTTAAGTGCCTTGCCCAAGGACACAACCGACTAGCTGGGGACCAGTTTCATACCTTCAACCTTTCGGTTCAAAGTCATGGCACTAAACCACCAGACTAACTGGTGTTTATTCTTGTAGGTGGGAACATGAAAGTTATTATGACATGGGTACAAATATTTAAATATTTTTTTAATATTGCATCAATTTTGAACCGTTTAAACCAATTGGATCAAATCAAAGATGAAGTACTCTTTTCCATAAGAGTTGATAAAATATGGATATTAAGACTTGAAACAAAGTCTGGTCGTGTCACAGCCACCTTCGTTTACCACTATACTATGTAGCCAGAAAACCGTCTTTGATTATTTTTTATCAAATTTTCTTATTCCAAATTTTTTTACAATTCATAAAATTGAAAAAAATGATCCACACTAACATACCTCTAAAAATACTTGGAACTTTGGAAACAGCGACCACTTTTTAGATAGAAGTAAACTAAGCATTACATTTGCAGTATTGAGGTCCAGCGTCCGTTGACCTGGCTCCTAAAAAATGGGATAGGATAGGATATTCATGTTTATGTGAATGGGAAAACCAATGGGGTTAACACACGGGCAATCGTCAGATCACCTCTTGCCCAACGTTGGGTTACCGGAGCTATTGCAGTGTGTTATGTATGATTCACATTCGTTCCTTCAATTTAGTAGAATCCATGAATATGCTGTGTTCAGGCAATGTCCGTTAAGTGCTTTGCCCAAGAACACAACTGACTAGCTAGTGACCAGTTTGAACCTTCAACCCTTCGGCTAAAAGACGACACACTTAACCACTAGACAATTATGTGGGATAAGAATAAAATCATTAATTCAAGAGCACAGGATAATCTAGTACATAACTTGTAATCACTGAGGTAATTTATGGTCAAAACAAAAAATGAAAACTTCACCAAATTAAGTTTGCTTATTGCAGAAAGACCGAGGTGTGGAAAGTGTGAATTGACATTATAAAATAATACCGGTAATAAGAAGAATCTTCTTTATAATTGTTCAAAACTTACTTTGGAAAAGTCGAAGGCGTATCTGTAAACAGATTTAAACTGAGCCGGGTCGTTTAAAATTTCACGCAGGAAACCCAATTTTCTTTCCAGTTTTGGGCTTGAATCGCACCTAAAAAAATTATTTTATTAAATCTTAGTAACAGGAATTGACAGAGTAGAGTTTTGATCCCTGTTTTTGGATATCCGGAGCTAAGAATTCAAACTCAAAATGTAAATGGAGAATATTAATCAAAGTATAGGATAGGATAGGATAGGATATTCATGTTTATCCCCGTGAATGTGAAAACCAAGGGGGTTAACACACGGGCAATCGTCAGATAACCTCGCGACCATCGTCGGGTTACCGGAGCTACTGCAGTGTGTTGTATATGATAGACACGTTCCTTTAATTTGGTAGAACCCAATAATCCGCTGAGTTCAGGCAATGTCCGTTAAGTGCCTTGCCCAAGGACACAACCGACTAGCTGAGAGACCAGTTTCGCACCTGCAACCTTTCGATTGAAAGGCGACACACTTAACCGCTAGACCAACCGGTCGGACGTTAGACCAACCAGGATAGACCAACGGTTAGACCAACCGGCCGGAATTATAGTTTTTTTTTTAATAAAAAAACTGAAAATATTGTGAGTAAACTGGATGTGAAAGGTGAAAGACATCATTTTTTGTTGTCTAAAAATGGTTTAACTTAAGTTATAAATTTAAAAAAGTCTTTACTAAAGGAAGGAATAGTCTTTGGTCAACTGGAGACTTACGAGTCAAATTTAAAGCCATCATTTATTGGCAAACATTTATAGTACTGTACCAGTTATAAACTCCAACATTAGCACTTAACACCTACACAAGCACTACTGTGTTTTTCTTCATCCTACCTAGAAAATTGCATTTGAACACAATTCAAAATATCTAGTTATTATAAACTTAAACATAAATTATATTGTTAGGCAACAAAATATTGAATATCGGAAACTTACTGTAATTTTTGCATCCCTCTACTCCATTCTTCTATTGTAAAGAAGCCCATTTTCTTTGCATTTAGTTGATGAGCCAAGACCAGCATTACCACATCGTCTGGTTCAACTCCTAGTGATTTACAAAACCTTTCCATTCCCTCTGGCTCAACTTGATTGTTTTCTGTTTTATAAAGTTATTTTAAGATTTTTAACCGGTTTGAAGTATCCATCAGTAAAAGCACTGGCATTCTGCAGACAGCCAAAAGGTAAAAAGCGGCCAATAGCTACATGGTCGTACCTCTGAAACTTAGCAGTTATCGAATAAATCCAGTGGATTAATTGGTTTTCTGTCAACCTATAACAGCTTGAAGTGCAGTAACCAGACGGTGGGTGTAAGGTAATCTAAAAAATCCTTAGGGAATACCCCCCATAGTATTTATTTATTTTTTTAATCATTTGTAAGAATCCCGTCAGCTTTAGACAACTGGTATTTCGTAACGATCACTGTATTTATACCAGAGTCTTACTGTTTTAAAGAAAATAATGGATTATATTCGAATGAGAAAAAAAATGATTATGCCTTTACGTGAAATAAATATTTCAAAATTTTAAAATTAACTAGTAAATTCTAAGAATCTGATCTTATAGACTTATACATTATTTATTAGTTATTTTGATGATACTTAGATTTTCTTAATTCAATTTATTTCGGTAAGTGTGGTAATTTTATAAGCTTGCCATAGAATAAAACAGACTTGTATAACAGCTGTGAATATACTGATACTTTGACATTTTGATAAATAATAACTAATAAATGATCCGAAAAAAGAGTTTAAGCATTTCCAGGATTAAGCATTAATTAAAAATACCTGCATATTCTTTAAACCATTTTATACAAATTTTCATATTAAAAGAACATTTAGATTGAGTTTTGTGATGAGAGGACGCAGAAAGTGCATCAGTTATGCTTTTCTGGGACTTGGAAGTTGGCAGGTTCCGACTATAGAAAAACAAAGAGAGATGAAATAACGGTACCTCTAAATACTACAGGATCGCTTGGAGCGCTTGGATCGCTTGGATCACTTACTTCGTAATTACAAAAGCTTTTGAGAACTTCTCTTAATAAAATAAAGATTATGATATTAATGTTAGGGTTGGGAACTTGGGTTGGGGTTAAAGTTAGTTCTGGGGTGGGGATTAGTGTTTGGGACAGGATTAGAATTACGACCTAAGCGCTCCAAGCGCTCCAAGCAATTCTGTAGTATTTATAGGCACCCATGAAATAATACAGTATAATTTTAGTGGTCAAGTGTGATAGTGATATACTTTTTGTATCCAATACCACACCGCAACCAGTAGCATACCAGTTAAATAAATAAGTTATTTTGTGTTGTTCTTGAATGTCGTTGATTTAAAATTGCATTTTCCATATACACACTGTACTAGCTTCAGAAACCAAAATGCTTGTTTGCTGTGTATCTCCAAAGCCCAAAATGTATCAACTGTTATTTTTCCTACTCAGCAAGTCAATTTTTATACCATATATATATATATATACAGCACACACCAACATAAATTTACAATATTACTAACATACCCTTAAGGCCTTGTAGAAGAAGTATGATAACTAACTGGAGACATTTTATTTTAATTTCCCCATTTCCTTTTTTTTACCGCAAAAAGGTTAACAAATCTTTTATGCGCTACAAGTTATTTTGACATTGGGCACACACAAAAAAATCAGGCTAACTATACATGTATCTATAGGCTAAAAGCAGTGAGTTTAAAACAACAGAATGCAGAATTATTACCAAAATACTAATTACAAAATAACTTATTTTAAGGTTTACAGAGAATTTGTGAGGAAAAGATTACAAGAGAGTGAAATGAACACTCTTAAGTGCGATTTTCCAGACAAGTACTTGTACAAATTAAGGGCAATGGCAACCTTTCAAGAACTTTCTTTGTAAAATTAACAATGTTATGTGCTTTCGAAGACAAAAACCCGTTAAAATATACGATTTCTTGTCATAATAGGCAATGAATTAGACTCTAGACATAAAATTAACCTAAACAACTTAATATTTGGTGTGAAAAAATAAAATGTAGGTTAGGATAAGTATTAGGGCTGGGGTTGGAATAAGCGTTTGTTCACAGCGTTAGAATTAGTTTTTATATTTTTAGTGAGTAGTTTCCCGTTTTAGTGTTGTCCTTTAACCATACCTTCTTTTTATTTTCTTAGATTCTTCAGAACCTTGCCATTTACGTTTCTTTCCTTGGAAAGGCATTTTATTGTCGCAATATTTCAAACACTCACTAAAACACAAAAATAAAGTATAAATTGACTTTTTGGGTATTACACAACACTTTACAGTAACTGACAGCCAAACTAGCGTAAAAAAAACGTACCAACTAAGCGTTACTACATCACCAATTTCTCGAAATGATGAAATAATCAAATTTGTAGTTTGTTTTTATATGCCGGGAGAAAAAGGGCAAGAGGTTTAGAGGTTGTAGCCTTAATTATATATGTGATATATAGGTGTCATTTGACGTGGGTGATAATAAAGCGCCAGTACGTACATATTTGTCACAATTACCTCATATTAAACGCAATAAATTCAACAATAAAAATATACCACGGTACTTATATACTCACCTGCAAAAAAGAACTGAAATGTCTTCCGTTGCTGTTTCTTAAAAGAAGTCTACTGTGTTAATTTTCAGAGTATCTATAGTCAAATCTATAGTTTATCTTTGTAGTTCGAAAATAAATTAGGAGTATTACTACAAATACAACGCCTTAAAACGCAGCGAACTTAATTTGAATATCGGTCTCACATTAATATCAGTTAAAAACAACAAAACTTATTTTTAGGATTTGTGTTTAAACTCTATCTGTTTAAGATTGTGGTCTTAAGCGCTATGTAAACAAAAAGAGAAGAGTTCCTTCATAAAAGGGCATCCGTATTAATCCCTCGACTCTTCTGAATTAAAGGCGATAAAGGCCCTCTGCAGCGTGATTGTCAAAGTTACCGAAGCCTTTATTATCTATTAACCGTCATCCAATGCTTTAATAACGTGGCATTGCTATTGGAGTATACGTAAAACACACTACATGGCACGAAATTTGTGTCACTTATTATAAAAGAGATCTTTAAGTATTAATCTATGCCGTGAACGTTTAAAAACTGTAATTCAACCGAGGTAGTGTTTTTATTAGCTTGGGTATTTAACTCAAAATGGACATCGACTTAAAACTTCAAGTCCTACTCCAATCTTATTGACTACAGTGTTCCGAATACTGATCGTTGGTCACTAAGATGATAAATACATAATCTTTGTTCTCCATTTACCATATTATATATACCATGATTGAAGTAAGACTTTTCAAAATGATGCTTTAAAACTAAAAATGGCAATGTTGTCCGTTGATTAAAAATTATGAATATTGCTCTAAGTCTAGTATGTTAAAATAACCCAACTACAAGAATTGTATATACAAACTATACATTTCGTAAATAAAATCGGGAAAACTGCATTTTTGGGGAGCGGGGGCCATGCGAAAACACAATATGGAGAAAATAAAAAATATATTGTTGTTCATGCGTATCCAAGATAACGACGGTAAGAAGTCGATTGCCATGTTATTATGGGTCCCATTTGAAAAATTGGGACACATATTGTTTTTGTCCGTTTTTTTTTTTTTTTTGTCAAACGCTTGACAGACATGGCATGTCGCCCCGACATCTACCAGAACGAATAACGGAATCGCAATGAGACTTTGTCATATGTTAGACAACATGTTCTAGATGAACAGAAACCAAAATTTCGGGAGATAAAACTAGGGGAATTCCCCTGGGACGTTAAAAACCAAAACGGTATTTTTTTCTAAAATATTCGCTTTTTTGGGCATAGGGCTTAAACGACAGCACCAATTTGAATCAGATTTGGTGAAATGTAAGTGCATTAGTAACTAATTTAACAATAAGAAGAAATAAAAAAATTACCTAGGGAAATACCCTAAACAATAGGATTTTGTTCTCAAATCATGATTGTGACAAGCACGCCATGTCGCCCCGACATCTACCAGAAGGAAAAATGGAATCGCAATGAAACTTTAGTATTTGTTAGACAACATGTTCTAGATAACCAGAAACCCAAATTTTGGGAGATAAAACCAGGGGAATTCCCCTGGGACGTTAAAAACCAAAACGGTAATTTTTTCTAAAAAATTCGCTTTTTTGGGCATAGCGCTTAAACGACAGCACCAATTTGAATCAGATTTGGTGAAATGTAAGTGCATTAGTAACTCATTTATCCCCAAGAAGAAAAAAAAATACCTAGGAAAATACCCCAAACAATAGGATTTTGTTCTCAAATCATGATTGTGACAAGCACGCCATGTCGCCCCACATCTACCAGAAGAAAAAATGGAATCGCAATGAAACTTTGGTATTTGTTAGACAACATGGTCTAGATATACAGAAACCAACATTTTGGGTGATAAATCCAGGGGAATTCCCCTGGGTCGTTACAAAACAAAACGGTATTTTTTTTCTAAAAAAATTGACTTTTTTTGGGCATAGCGCTTGAACGGCTGTTACAATTAGAATCAGATTTCCTAAAATGTAAGTGCATTAGTCACTGATTTATCACTTAGAAAAAATAAAAAAAATTACCTATAGTGAAATACCTTAAAAATAGGATTTTGTTCTCAAATCATGATTGTGACAAGCATGCCATGTCGCCCCGACATCTACCAAAAGTAGTATTGGAATCGCAGAACAAATTTGACATTTGTAAGAGAACATGATCTAGATATGCAGAAATCAAAATTTTGGGTAATGAATCTAGGGGAATTTCCCTGAGACGTTAAAATCCAAAAGTTTTTTTCCATAAATTAGCTTTTTGGGGCATATAGCGCTTATACGGCTGCTCTAACTATATTTAGATTTGGTGAATTGTTAGACCATTAGACAGTATGTGCCAATTAAAAGAAGAAAAAAACATTTACATAGGGTAATTACGTTAAAAACAAAGTTGTGTTCCTGAATTAAGATTGTGACAGGCATGCCATATCGCACTGACATCTCCAACAAGAAGTCTACAAATCAGATTAAAACTTTAAGAATTGTTACATAAAATGACTCACATATGTAAAAACAGAAACTTATCTACTAAACCTAGGGGAATTCCCTGATACCATGAAAAACTAAATCGGGCTGTTTTGGCAATTTAGCTTCATATCACGTCGGCGCTTGAAACGACGGTTTAATTTGAAACATTTGTGGTGAAAATGTTAGTAAATTTAAGACGTTTATTCTTTTTTTACCTACACATGGAAAATAAATTTGGTTTGATAACTATGGGACCCATGCGTTTATGCTTGCAGAAACAAACTACATATTCAGTGTATAAAATACAAATTGTGGTTAGGGACCCTGTAGCATGAGTATATGGCCTACAACATGTGGTTTACAAATAGTGGTGGTTAAACACGTGGTTGACACTCTCTAGTTTTTTTTATTATTAGGATCAGATTCTAATATTTTTTAGGGTATTTTCAAAGGTCAATGAGAGCCGCAAGAAGGCTATAGGAATGCCTACCGTTATTATTTTATTTTAAAACGTCATAATCAGCTTTGTGATTTGGGAATGAGACAGTTGATATTAATTTATTTCCATATACTGTCTCTCTTTTTTCGTTTAGTTCTACTGTAGCGTAAAAATAATATGACGCTTCGGCCAAAAACTTGACAATATGCTTAAACGGCCAAATCGGCCAGATTTTTCCGCACGGCCAAACTATTTTTTTGCGTCCGGAACGATTTTGGTAAGGCCAAATTTCTGAAATTTGGCTGTGAAAAAGGCCAAATGGCAACCCTGCTGTATGTGTAAAAAAACAGTGTTTCAATTTTAAAACATGATAGATTATGTACTTTTTAACATTTTTAAAGTGAGAACAAGGATTGCAACAGCAGTATTTCCAGAGAGGTTTGTGTAGTGTTCAACACACGTTAGGTATAATACGTCCTTTTTATAAGTGTGTCGAGATGGAAAGAGACCGACAAAAGAGATGCCTCTGGCTTATATAGCCGGCATAGTTTTCTCATTTT
>CH002653.1:22261-33485 GCA_000149265.1 Ciona savignyi | reverse complement strand
ATTCAAAACTCCCAAATTATGTTGGCGTGGTAATTACACTTCCTTTCATTTATGTCAGTATTTTTTATACTTTAAGCTTTATATTTCAAAGTTTTAATTGAAAATGTTGCAACTTCGTTTGTGGTGGCGCAAATTGGTATTGCTGGCGTGGCGCAAATTTTAGGTTTAAAAATGTTTGCGCAAAAATCCGACACACAGAAACTTTTGTCTGTTTATATACATATACAAGCACCCAAACTAAAATTCCCGGTTTAGTCACCTATGATGCCTTGCTCAATGGTTTTTCGATATGGCGGCTCATGAGACACTACACAAGCTATTTTACACCTTTGACTCTCCTCCAAAAATACACAATCGGGGTTGCAAAAAAAAACTATTGGATATATTTTATCTTATTCACCATTAATATATTTATCTTATTCACCAAGGTACTGATAAATTAAATTGCCCTGCTTTACCTGGTAATATATAACCAATTATCCACATACCTCTTAATTTAATCAACATATGGAAAATGTTATCTCGGCTAACTCACAGAACATTTGGGTGCCTTTAAATACTACAGGATCGCTTGGATTGCTTAGATTGCTATGGAAAGTAATTCTAACCCTGTTACAAACACTAACCTTAACCCCAGAACTAACTTTTAACCCAACCCTAACATTAATATCATAATCTTTATTTTAGTGAAAAAAGTTTTCTTCGAGGCTTTTGTAATTACAAAGTATAGCTAGTAAGCGATCCAAAAGATTATGTATCCAGGCGATCCATGCGCTCCAAGCGATCCAGTATGGAAAGTACAGCAGCTGCACACTCGAGTTTTTTCCCTGCGTCTTTGCACACGCTCGCGAGCTGGCAGTATAAATATCGTATAATTTCCAACAAACATGTAAACCTACCTCTGGACCTCGGGTAATTTACTGTCAGTACGTTTTTTGTTACGTAGATAGATATGTTAGTAGATGGATACGATAGATTAAAGGGGAACTGAAGTCGATTTTAAGAATATCTTAATAAATGGAAAAAAAGACGCTGATTTCAAAAATCAAATCAGTTTTTTCCAATATTTTTTTGTTAAAGAGTTATGAGCAAATATGCATTTCATTTTATGTTAGGGGATTTCCCGGATTACGTCATTGACGTTGTTGAGATTTCGTGCCTATATGCATTGTACACAATCATGTGCCAGTTTAGAGGTGAATTAGTAACAGAAGCGTCTGCAGGAGCGTTGTATTTTCTTTTTTTTATGGAGACTTAGCATAACACTTGTCATATAGCCTAACTGAACCAATGTACGCGCGTGACAGCTTAACTTAAGCGCGCTCATTCAGGCCTACACGGTCCTGGATCTAAGCTGAATGCTGAGGTATACAGGTCTCGTATTTACATGACTTTAGAATAATAAGTCTTAGCAATTTATATCATAAATCATAGAAGTGAAGACAGAACAAAAAAACTAGAACAGGAGGCAGTAAACTGTAACTGCCAGCAATTTATAGAAATAAACCAGCCACCAATCAAAGATCAGACTATGCGGTGGGAACAGCCTATTTCTTTCATGATTGTTGCTTTTCAATATATAGCCATAATCTGCAACGTAGACTAGCAATGTTATTATCAACCCCTAGGCTACAAACTGAGAGTGTGAGAGATTTGGTATACATATGCATAGTTTTAACAAATTTCTTTTGTTTTCTTCATTTCTAGAGTAAATTTAAGTTAATGTTGTAACACTAAAATGGCATGACAGTTCTCAGCATTCTGGCATAGATGAAAGAAGTTTTATTGTACACAATAAAACAACACAAATTCAGTCATGTACGTTTGAACCAAGAAAAACGTCTGAGAGTATCTTTGAAGATGCAAGCCCCATAGAAGAAAATGTTTATTTAGAAACATTACCTATTGACATGACTTGGTGCCGTTGCAAAAACTGTATTCTTATGGACACACCGCAAGAATGTTTATGCTGCATGAATGTACATACATGCATTTGTGCACAAAATAACGCCAGACTGGACTTGCATTACTAAAAGCCCTTATTTTTCAATTATCTGCTTGGATAAAGAAGTTCTTGAAGTTGCACTTGATGTACTGGGTTGATCACTATGTTTAAAATCATAATCAGTAAAAATTAAAAACTGTTGGAACTGTATTCTTCACCAAGTGGTTTGTTTTCATCATCTTGGCCACTCCATTGGAGTCAAATACAATTTTACTATGATAATCCTTGTCACAAATATGTGCACTATACACTGCGGTTCTTTTTCCAGGTAGTTTAGAACGCTTGCATTATTGTATCCATTGCTTCATCCGTTTTTTTGTCGTTGTGAGGAAATCGATGGAAGAGCACAGGTGGATTGGAATTTCGCGTGCTGTAATAGGAATTTGTACATCCCGGAGCAAAACAATATGCTCCAATCACTCTTCCTTCCTTCTCAGTGGCTTAACTTTAGGCATTTTACAATATCTAATAAAAAGAACTAAATTGGAAAAGTGGTATATTCTTATTAACTTGTTTGGGTAGTTAAGTACAGATCTATTATATATATTCTTCACTTACTTATCTGAGTGCTTGCTGTGTACTTATTGTCATACTACACATTGGCTACTCAACTGTGGATTAACTGGTTTATGCAATAAGTGGTATTCTCAACCAGTAGGCTAATGCTCAGTTTCAATAACAGCAGACATTAAATGCACCACATACGCAACAGCAAAACATTATACAAACAGCCAATGTAAACCATGAAAGAAATAGGCTTTTCCCACCGCATAGTCTAATCTTTGATTGATGGCTGGTTTATTTATATAAATTGCTGGCAGTTACAGTTTAATGCATTCTGTTATAGTTTTCTTGTTCTGTCTTCACTTTTATGATTTATGATATAAATTGCTAAGACTTATTATTCTAAAGTCATTTAAATACGAGACCTGTATACCTCAGCATTCAGCTTAGGTCCAGGACAGTGCAGGCCTTAATGACCGCGCTTAAAGTAAGCTGTCACCATGTACATTGGTTCAGTAAGGCTATATGACAAGTGTTATGCTAAGTCTCCATAAAAAAAAAGAAAATACAACGCTCCAGCAGGCGCTTCTGTTACTAATTCACTTCTAAACTGGCACATGATTGGTAGAAGCTGCATGGCATCGAGGAATTCCTAGGAGAGAGTGTTTCATGCGGAACGACAAAAAGAAAAAAGTTTTTTTTTTGCAGTCCACCGACCACGTCGTCTTCTAAGTTGAGCAATGGCGTTGGTTTCATTTTATAACATTTCTCACTACTTTTGTTTTACAGGAAAACATTTAAAATATTTGATTGACCTTCGTTCAATAGATTGCGAATAAAGGATGTCTGTGAGTACATTTATATACCGTAAATCATAGCATAGGCCTGTGTACGGTTACTTTGGTTCGTAGGGAGAAATACCAAAAATGTTTACTTTAGTTACAGCTAGGCCTGTGGTATATGTTAGTAAATTTGGCTTACGCAATAGCCTACTAACCTATTCAGTTAGCATACAGCATAGACCTAATCAAACAGAATGTTTTGTTAACAGTGGTTTTATTTTAGTCTTCAGTTGTTGTCAAGTTGGAAGACAGTTTAGATAGTAAAGATGATTTTCAAACCGCACCTCCTTGTTCAAGATCCAGAAAATCTAGAAAAACAATATGCGGTATGATGAATATAAAGGCAGCAGTTAGTAAACTGTTATTCACAGATTAAGTACCGGTAATATATCAATACTGGTGCAATGTATAACGACCCTGTGGTTGACTAGTTGGGTTAGGATTAGTGTTCAGGTAGAGATTAGCGTTAAGGTTGGGGTTAGAGTTGAGATTAGTGTTGGGGTTGAGATTATCGTTAGAGCTTAGAGTTAGTTTTCACACAAATGGTGTATAGGATAGGATAGAAAATATATTCATGTTTATCCCTGTGAATTGGAAAACCAAGGGAATTAACACATGGGCAATCGTCAGATCATATTGTAGTAGCATTTTTCTATATAGTACCCATAAGTTGTTTTTTTTGTATGTCAAATGTTTAAATTTATTTTTTATTTCCTATTAAGAAAAAGGTCCCGAGGATAATATTAAAGAAATTTTACATTTTAATAATTTGGAAGAAGCACTACATTGGGTTGCTTCTTTTGAAGCTGAAAACTGCTACAGATTTGTAACATTTCAGACAACCAAATTTCAAAAAGAAGGTAACTTGTATAAAGGTATTGCGACCAAATCTCTATTTGGTGACATTATAATAGAATTAATTTCTTTAAAATAGCTGTTCTAGTTTTATTGATGCAACAAAATAAAGGTGAAGTAAGTACCCTACGACAAAAAGTTTATATTCATTAAGGATTTAAAGGACGACTGGCGCTTTGATGATGCTTTAACTAATCTCCCATGTAAACTGCCACCAATTTACTACTGGTTTTAAATATTTTTAAATTTTGTGCCCCTCTGAATATGATGATGCCCATAACTGGTATATATATATTTTTTTTTTCGTTCTAGGCGTTAATAAGAAGTTTACACATCTTTTGACATTATAGATTTCCCAAAAAAGTTTAGACGTTGGGAGTTGACAAGCCATTTTTCAAATGGAAGTTGCAAGGAATATGTTCCATACACTCCTCTTAGCGGATCAAAAGTTCTGCATTGTCATCATGGACCAGATAGACATAAAGCTTTTAAACTGAAACAAAAAGCCGAAAGAGAGTTGGTAATATAACCTAATTAATCTTCTATATTAAATAAATCATTGCATTGTAATATGGTACTGTACTTATGTTTTAACCAACGCCAGATCCCAGTAGTCTTTACAGGGTTCAGAACTTCCCTTTTTACAAAAAAAAATGCTCTCTGGACAAAAAGTTGTGCTTGCTTTGTTCACGAAACTCCTACTATTTTGTTCTAGATCCGCCAGAGGTTTCAACTATGCTAGACTAATATTAAATTTTTACACTAGAAAGAAAAGGATGATCATACAGAAGCTATTTCTGTCATGCGTGCCATGTATCAACCTACTAAAAAGTTGGACTGTCACGCCCGAATAACAATGCATCAAAGGATGTACTATCCTAATTTTTCAAGGTGAGATTAAAGAATATGTTCAACAGACTCTAACCGTTTACTTGTGAATCCTTAGCAAGGCATCCCCACTCAAATCAGTAATCAGGCAGATAACTCATGAACACAAAGGAAAATTTATTTTGATTTGATTTTTAGCTTGCAGCTGATTCGACTAAAAACAGCAGGACCAAAGCAATTTTGGATTTAAAACTTGCAGCTGATACCGGGAATAAAGTAATTGATGCAAAGGTGCTTATATTTCTCAACTATTCCAATGCGAAAAACCACACTAATCACGTATTGGGAGGGCAAGATGGTATATCTCAGACCATGGATAAACGAATTGCACAACTGATTAACAATTATGTTATGGAAGGAATTAAAAACGTCGACGAGAATGCGACGTATATTAAAATTAAAAGTACAAACTGATAGCACACTGTTCCCAGAAGGAAAATCTGTAAATATTGAAAACCGGCGATATTTTCCGGAACGAAAAGAAATTTATACCAAAATGAATCACCACAACATAAAAAATCGCTTTAGTAAATTGGACCAAGTTAATGTGGAACATATGGTAGAAGCGTTTATTTCAGGCCACATATAAAAAATACCCCAGCAATATCCCCAAAAATGGCGATGTTAAAATACCAACAGATTATAGTGAACAGACATTATTATTTGTCTACCAAACTGAATTTCAAAAACATCTGTTAAATCTGTATGGCAATTATTGGTGTTGCCTTGATGCAACATATAAAACTTCCAAATATGCATTGCCACTATTTTTCCTGGTCGTCAAAACCAATGTGGGCTGCCAAGTTGTGGCCACGTTCATTGTTCAAGATGAATCAAAAAAGAGCATCAAAGAAGCACTTGAGATGATTCGCTCCTGGAATCCAAAATTTAATCCACATGTTTGTTTAACTGATTTCGATAATGAAGAAATCAATGCATTTGAGGAGGTGTTTACTAGTGAGTGGTAAATTAGAAAGATATTTATTTACTTTGCACAATTCTACAATATAAAGCGACCGATGATATTACACTAGTAACTCCGGTTTATAGTAATTTTACAGCTAAACAGTAAAACTTTAATGGCCATGGTTTGGATTTTTACGGAAACAAATTTTTTAATAATGTAACAATTTTTGTGTTATCGTATAAAAGTACTAATATAATATGTCTATCATTTAGAATTGTTCGTTACTCTTGTGCGATTTTCATCGTAAACAAGCATGGAAACGGTGGATTGCTAAGGGAGAAAACTGCATGTCCGAACACAGCGCTGAATGTATGGAAGCTCTTAACATGGTTGCTGATGCAAGAGACACCAAGGAATTTGAATCTGCGCTGGAGTCATTAAAATTGTCAGAGCTGTGACAAAACCAGAAATTTAAAAACTATATTTCAAAAATATGGTTGCCGGTGAAAGAGGTATAAAAACCTATTTATTATAGCCATTAAAATAAAATATAAATACATATATTGGTAATTATTTTTTAACCATTTCAAGTTTTAACTAACATTTGTTTGTTTTATAATGTACAAACTAAACTAATTTGATGTGAGCTCTCGTAACGTAACTTTTTTTTTAGCGTTGGATTTGGGGGGTTAAAAAGTACCACTTTAAATATACCGTGTCCACGACAACCAACGCTGTTGAAAGGTACCCTAATCCTGTTTTTCTTCTGCAAACTTTGAGTAAATAATGTTTTGCTGCTGCATCTGCTAGAGCTTAGTGCATTACCCAAGTACAACACCTTACTGTAAACTTATACCAATTTGACAGTACTTGTGTTTTTATTACATGCAATATTTTAGTATCAATTTTAATAAAATTGCAAAAAAATCAAGTTTGAATGATGGTTTTAATAGCAAATTACCTAGTTTTGTTTCAGGCAAAACCGAGATCTTAAAGAACGTTTTTTGTCAAAAAACAACAAATCTTTCTCTGGGCTCTTATCTTCGTTAATGGAGGATTATATTCCTGCTCGCCAATCTCGGTAATATTGAATAATTGTTTGTTCTTTCTTTTGTAAAATTCCAGTCTTGTAATATTTTGTACTAAGATGTTCTAATTAAGATGTTTTTTTAGGTATATTAAAGAAAATAGAGGAATGTCCTCATTAGTGAAGAAATTTTCTGACACTATCCCATCGTATCTTAAAGAAAGACCAAATTGGTTTATTACTCATATGATGTCAACTCTCGAGTCTTGTAAACACATTCCCACACGACATGCATCAATGTTATCTGAAGATGGAATGTTCACATTTTTCAGTGAATCGAAAAGTAATGTGAACTACAAAATTTCACTGGGATGTACTTCTGGAGGGAATATATACTGTCAATGCCGCAGTTGGGAAAAATCGCTTTTACCATGCAAGCATATGTGCTCCATTTTAAACAATGAAATGTGGTCATGGGAAAAAATGCCACAGCTCTATTGTAATTCCGCTTTTATTTCTGCTGATGTGAAGTATTGCTCTCTATTAACACCGAATGCCCCATTGGGGAAAGAGCTGCTGCAACAAAAAGAGTGTCTTTATACGAGTTACAACAATAACATTGATTGTGCTATTGATTTAACTGAAACCAAGCAAAAAGAATTCTGTAATGATCAAAAGGAGTGCGAACCTGCAACAAAATTCGGAAATGAATGCCGTGAGATTTTAAAATTAATTCAAAACCTTACATACAATTGTAAGAGCGGAGGACATTTATCAATTGCTAAACTTAAATTGTTGGAGGTGCATGATATTCTTCGAGAGGGTTCAGAATTAGATGATGGTATAGTTGTTGAAATTCAACTAAAGATAAAAACGCCAAAAGGAAAAGTGAGGTTGTGGACCAAGCAGCAAACAAAAGAAAGAAGGAAAGTAATTATTTATCCTTACCTCTTCGAAAAAATAGCAGGAAATCTGTTTATTCCTACACTCCACAAGAAAAGCAGATACAAAAAGACATCGATGTTATATTATCGAAAATAACCAAATCTCAATCAAATAGTGAATCTATGTTGACCGACAAGCTCAGCCAACATTTGGTTGAGGATGGTTTAGTCTTATTACCAGATTGCACTCAAAACAAACTCCGGGATGAATCTTGTATTGAGAAGTTTTTAGATAGAAGAACCATAAAAACATTGTGCAGAAAGGATGCTATACTGATTCGAACTGGTGCAGATTTAAGTTCTGCATCAATCAACCTATCTCAAAACTGGTTAAAAGTTCAATTTCCTCAAGTTGGTGGCTTACTGGATGTTGATTTGTTGCAATCCTTAAACAATGATCTGAGACACAAATTTGTTGTACCTGTAAAAACAAGATTTGTCCAAATTTTACACACGGGCAAACATCATTGGATAACGATTTCTAATTTTAAAGATAAAGGAAGTATACTTCCTCGATCCCTAGCTGTATTTGATAGTTTTGACTAGCCTTTCAACAGCAGTGCTGTATACAGGTCAAACACGAAAAAAAATTCAGTACATTCTGAAATGCTGTTGGAAGTAAGCATTTGGCATTTAAATGTTGTGCTGTTCAGCAACAACGAAATGGCCACGATTGTGGAGTATTTGCAATTGCAAATGCTGTTTCTTTGCTTAATAATATTAATCCTGAAAATGTTGTGTATGACATTAAGCTTATGAGGAATCACCTCTTGGTAAGTTTAACTGAGCAAAATGTTTTGGATGTATTTCCATTCTCTTATATTAATGTGTAACTTCATTTTGCATGTACACATTTACAAAAGGCAAATTACTTGATACTTTGGCCATTTATTTATTAATACAATACTTCTGCACAGCATGCCAGAGCAATCAAAACGCACGTTTTCGTGTTCGCACCTCTATAATAGGTGGTAAATGACATCACATCATGTCACCAATACATGGTGACGGGCGCATTATTTGTGACATGCACACTCTTCAAACGTGTTAGCACTTCAAAAGTCCAAAAGTGATGTGTTTGTCATGCTATCCTTGTGGTAGCGGCGCGACTTGTATTGTGCCAGAGACAAAGATTGCACCTAAAGCAACCACTATGTGGTAGCACCTGGCAGACTGGGCTTAAGTAGAATTTAGTAACAAACAGTTATGAATATGGCTACAGGCGAAGAGTTCTGTAATAAAAACTCTAACGACATATTGAGAGAGCCTCCTGGGCATGTTGGAATCTCTTTAACACTCTTTTTAAACCATTCATGTTCATTATTATAATTTTAAGGTAACAAAGTTCCGAAGAATAGTGATAGCATTTTTCATGTGTTGCACCGTTCACATTCACAATATTAATTTTTTGGTTTGTCTGCCTGCCTCCCTCTCATTTCCTCCCCTGTCTTCCTTTCACCTTCTCCAGTCAAACAATTTTTTTTGTTAAGCCATCTGTAATGTTAATGTATAATTGAAAGACAAAACCGAAATAAGGATACAATTTGGAAATATTGCACTTACATGGGTGTCTCTAAATACTACAGGACCGCTTGGAGCGCTTGGATCACTTAGATTGCAATGGAAAGTAATTCTAACCCTGTCCCAAACACTAATCTCAACCCCAGAACTAACTTTAACCCCAACCCTAACATTATTATCATTGCTTTTGTAATTACGAAGTATAGTAAGTGATCCAAGCGCTCCAAGCGATTTAAGCGCTCCATGCGCTCCAAGCGGTCCTGTAGTATTTAGAGGTACCGCACTTACATAGCACCTTTGGGTATTGTCCCCTGTCTGAAAAAATGAAATCTTAAATTATTTATTAGGATAGGATATTCATCTTTATCCCCGTGAATGGGAAAACCAAGGGGGTTAACACACGGGCAATCGTCAGATCACCTCGCACCCATTGTCGGGTTACCGGAGCTATTGCAGTGTGTTGTATATGATAGACACGTTCCTTCAATTTGGTAGAACTCATTAATCCGCTGGGTTCATGCAATGTCCATAAAATGCCTTGCCCAAGGGCACAACCAACTAGCTAGTGACCAGTTTCGCACCTGCAACCTTTCGATTGAAAGGCGACACACTTAACCGTTAGACTAACGGACCGGACGAATTATTATGGTAGTCCCATTGAACTTCGCAAACAAAAGCAAAAGAAAATTTTGGGCTAGGAAAAATGAAATTTCTGTGACCAATAGCATAAGGCAATGTGTAAAACTCCTATTGAATGCCTTTAAAACAGATCAGTATACGTCCACTGTGATGTCATAAACTATGACTGTAAACTTGAAATGGCAGCAATTTGGAACTTTATTAGAAAAGTAGTATATTATACAAAAGAAATCAGTCAAGACTTGAAATTGGTAAAAATAATTAAGGGGACCATCATACACGTTTAGCTGCGGACCTACAAGGTCCATAAACCATCACACTGATTTGTTAATAAATGCAAGTAAAACATTTTTGCCTACTTTCTAATTTTGCATTAAGGATAGAATATTAGTGTGGCTCACGGAATCTGCAAAAAATTTTAAGATGGTCACCAAGACAAAAAGGTTGGGAACCACTGCTTTAAAAGGTAATATTTATTCAAAAGAAAGTTTAAAGAAATCCCTCCTGGCAAAAAAAATTACCTTTTTTTCATTGAATGCCCTTCTAGACAGGAACAGCGAACAGGGCTTTTTTACTTGATTACTGTAAAGAGAAAAAATTGCCAAATAAATAAAAGCCTCTTACACAACACTGATGTTAAACTTACTTTATATTTGGCCCCTTTTTAAGGACGGCAGCAGCTCCAATAATAATGGAGCTACTGCCGCGTACAGATATGTTTTCATTTATTTCCATTTCTGTAAAAATAGTACTGTTAACTAAAGATTAGGGTTATTTAAATAAAACTACGCTCAACTTACCAACACGTTGTCGGTGCACTGCAGAAGTGCAGATGGCGTTGTAAAAATTTAGCCTCCAAAAAGAAACTTTTTTCTTTTTGTCGTTCCGCATGAAACACTCTCTCCTAGGAATTCCTCGATGCCATGCAGCTTCTACCCACATGATTGTATACAACGCATATAGGCACGAAATCTCAACAACGTCAATGACGTAATACGGGAAATCCCCTAACATAAAATGAAATGCATTTTTGCTCATAACTCTTTAACAAAAAAATATTGGAAGAAACTAATTTGATTTTTGAAATCAGCG
>CH002653.1:0-22161 GCA_000149265.1 Ciona savignyi | reverse complement strand
AATATTGGAAGAAACTGATTTGATTTTTGAAATCAGCGTATTTTTTTCCATTTATTAAAATATTCTTAAAATTGACTTCAGTTCCCCTTTAAGGATAGAATAATATGTTTTTTAAGATTTTTACAAAATAGTCATAAAAAGGAGATTGTGTGCACACTTAAAGTGTGCACTCTTGGACGTTTGCACACTTAAATATTTAATGCGTGTTAGTTTTAAACATGGGGCTAGAGTTAGGGTTAGTCTTGGGGTTGAGATTAGTGTTTAGAGATGGGTTAAAATTAGTTTCCGTAATTTTAGTAAGCAGTTTCCCTCCTTTTAGCGTTGCCCGGGTTGGGTTTAAAGGTAGTTCTGGGGTTAAGATTAGTGTTTGGGAATGGGTTAGAGGAGGCGTTCAACTAATTATTTTCCCTATCTCTCCGATGCAAACTGACCTCACAAAAACAACTGTAACTCAAAATCCTGACATAGGAAGTCTTAGATTTTTTTTACAATTTAAAATTGAAGCTTGGATCTGCAACCTAAACTCAAAACCCTACAAAATTTTGTTAAATTTTGAGCCCATACCCCTTCGTACATCGGCAAGTTTTTTCCAACAAAACAGCCAGCAGATGCACATTCAACACCTTTATTTTACAAAGCACTGCTCCACGATTACAAAACTTTACAGCTAAACGAGAACACCGGCGCGCAGCCTAGCACATGCTGCTTTCAGCCAAACAAACATTGGGGAATCACCACCATTGTTACTCAGCAAAACACTCGTTTAAAAACGATGACTCATGGAGGGTACCAGTCGTCACATCCTGCCGTTCATAGAGGTCTTAATTGGTTATACGCCATCTAGAATTACCTTCCATAGCAATCTAAGTGATAGGAGCGATCCCAGCGATCCTGTAGTATTTAGACTTGAGGCACCCGCAATACCCCATTTAATGGACACGTATTCTGTCCGTGTCATATCATGTACATACAACTGACTTGTTTTAAGTTTTCTCTAGATTTTTCTTGATTTCATTTATTCTTTATTACCCTAAAGAAGGTGAAAAATAAATTAAAAAGGAAACATTGTAAATTATGCAATCGAAATGGGTGTTACATATATATTCCGTGGTGTTAACACGTGATTTGACACTCGTAAGTTAAACTAAATCAGCTGCAATGTTTCAATCGTAACTCAGATAACCAGACGGTGGTCGTGGAATATTCAGTTTAATTGTCGATATCTCCTGACTGAAAAATAATACATACTTCATTTTTTTTATAAAGTTTAAAAATGTCTAACATGCGCGAGCTAGCCACTTAATATAAAAGTAAATGGGCCTACATCGAGAATTTGAATACGAACAAAAAGTTGCGTACGCCCCGTGCCTATCTCTAACACTTTTCGGGAAATCACCAGAACTAATGAAATTGGTGATCAGTGTAATTTACGCTCGATATATGATAAGAAAACGAATTATAAAATCAAATTAATATTTGTGGGGGCGTTATCTAATGTGGCATGAACTTACATTGGAAAGTTGAAGGCTATTTTCCATATTTTTTTGCTATTGTGGGCAATTTTCTTACTATGATATTTTAGAACTATATAGGACAATTCACCTCACTTTTTTGTTTTGAGTTGTTGTTTTTATTGTATACCAACGTAAACACTTTATTATGAAAACAAAGATATAAAGTTTAATGGGTAAAATGGTTATACAGTAATAACATAATTGTACAGTTTGTATAAAATATATTAAGTGTGATTATATGTAGGTAAATCTGGGTACTCGGTTGTGTTTGCATGCACAAACATATTACGTGCCCTACAATCAAAATCTACAAATAAAAGTGTTTTGAAAGTCTCAAGTTATCTGTCTATGAGTGCCCATTTAGAATATGTCACCAAATATCCAGATTATCGTAATGGTACAATATAAATCCGAATATTTAAATACGATGTCAAAAATTTATGTTGTCTTATAAAAAAAACAATGTATGGTCAATGTGAGCGATGTGTAGTAATAAACGCCAAAAACAATTTCCGTGGTTCGTGTTTAGCGTTGTATAATAGAACTATATACAACTCTGTTCCCAAAACCGTCCTTTGTACCAAGCTTTTATAAATATATAGAATTAAATTGAGGCTCACGCGTGACTATAAAATTACGTCATGTTTAAGGAAGGAAACAATGAAAAATCGAACTATCCTGTTCTATTTGTATTATTTCATTGGGCAGCATATAGTCATGCTGTGCCAAGTGATTTTCACATTTAGTCATGTTGTGCCAAATGAATATTTTTTATAGGTTTTGTTAAAAACTTTAACACTTTTAATTCAGAGCAAGATGTATAGTAGCCTACACTCTCAGAAATTCAGGGGCGCTGCTATAGCTGGAAATATAATAAATTTTAATTATTACCGAGATTTTTACTTATTAAATCATTAATTTTCCTGTCGCTATTAACAATGGGGTTTGTGGATAACTTTTTATAAATTCTTGTACTAGGTATTTAATTTTTTATTGTTGTAGGTACCAGTAAATATAAAGTTTGGTATTGCGTTGTATAGTTGCCACACATCTGTTTCAATGTTAACAACCATAATAGGCTGCACAGTTAAATGTATGCATAAGTTTACCTAGCTATTTCATTAACAACTTCTTTAAACAGCTTTATAAAAATCAACATAGCCTGTTAATATACCAAAAAACGATAATAATGGCACATCCTGGTATAAACATTAGCGATAATGTAATATCAGCATATGCCAGTGTAGGTGATAACAAATCTGAAGGGTGCCGGTTCAAGCTAGATCTAAGCCAGGATCTGGTCATTTTGGAAGAGGGATCAGAAATAAGTAAAGCGTCACCTGATCCATTCAAAGAACTTACAGATGGCTTCCCAGACGACGCATGCAGGTAATAATGTCTTTTTGACAACTGTTATAGTAACGGTTGTATTTTAATACTCTGGTTAGGGTCTTAAACACGCCTGTTATTTTATTTACATCATCTGGTTAGTTATTTTTCCATTACGTTAAAAAACTACTTCGGTAATCGCTGCGTTAAACAGAACATATGAAACATATTCTGCTGATTTCGCAAATAAATTTAAATCATTATCTTCTAGATATGCTTTGTTGAAGGTCAGGTTCTCTACTGAAGATATGCGAGACTGTTTTCAACTATGTTTCCTCATGTGGTCTCCGTATGCAGCCAATATTAAAGATAAAATGCTGACAGGTAGCACGAAGGATGCACTAAGGGCAACATTTCCCTCTAAGACACCAATAATTCATATGCAATCCCGTGAAGAGAAATGTATCAACACAGTGATTCAGACGCTTTACAATTTGGACAAAATAGTAATTACTGGCTTTCAAGGGAAACCAGTAGTGCTGGATGAAGACAGCAATGCATACATATACGCATAATAATCTAGCTTGTTATGTAATAAAGTAGATTATTCCCGGTCTTTATTTTACTGTTTCACTTAAATTACTGTTTCTGAAATTATTCGCTGGTATTATCATTTTAATATTGTAGTAGACAAAAAAGATAAACCGTAATGGTATATATTTCTAATAAAGGTACTAACAGTTAAGGGTATAAATGCTTGTATTCACATTACTGCAATTTATAAGTGTTTTATATAACTTCAATTTATTGTTTTATAGCAGGGGTGGGCAACTTCTCAGGTCGGCGGGCCAGATGTGGGAAAATGAAGTCGTTGTTGGGCCGAATTATTACATGAAATAATATTCACTAACTTAACCACATATCTATTCACTAAATTATTGCCATGGTTTCCAAGTTTCGTCGAATAATGACGACTAGTGCTGTACTCTTTTAATACCGCAACACTATGACCATACAGTAAACATACTGCTTTGTTGCCGACCTTTGTAAAAAATACTTCGGTATCCAATATTTGTTAAATGCTAGACACTCTCTTTCAAATATACGTTTCGTAGGGTATTCCTAGTAAATAATCCTTAATAATTTATAAAATACATTTATATTTAGAATTTAAGTATATGCCTAACTGATAACAGGTAAAGAAAAACTAATCCTAGCAGTCACGTTGTTACACGCCGTACTCAGTAGTGGGTGATGTTTACAACGCTTTCTGCTTTGACCTTATAATGTTTCTTTAAAAAGTGTGCTAACACAATTGTTTGTTCACTAAGGCAATTGATATTCCACCAGCTCGCATTAACAGTGCGGTAACAGTATACCGATAGGCATCTTTTAGGAATGATGCGTCGGACCACATTATAGAGTGTGGATGGATACAGACAGCGGGCCGGACCTGGACCATGTTACAGGTTATTGTTAGATACAGTCTGGGGGCCGGTCAAAATCCCTTCACGGGCCGGACCCGGCCCGCGGGCCGTATGTTGCCCACCCCTGTTTTATAGCAAACTTTAACACAACTTATAATGTTAGATTAAAGGGTCACATATTTTACCTCTTTAAAAAATAAACTAAACAAGGACAAAATATAAATTACGCAATCAAAATTGGTTTTACAAATAGCGTGGTTAACACTTGGTTTAACACTCTCAAGTTGAACTAAATCAACGGTTAAATTTAACCTCCGATAACCCGACGGTGGGCGCGAGGGTTCCATGACAGCTGAACCCCTTACAACTGAACCCCTTACAACTGAAGCCCTACAACTGAAACCCTTTGAAACTGAACCCCTTTAAACTAACCCCTTTACAAATTAAACCCTTTCAATTGAACCGCTTTACAACTGAACCCCTTTCAACTAAACCCCTTTACAACTGAACCCCTTTTAATTTAATCCCAACAACTGAACCACTTACAACTGAACCCTTTTACAACTGAACCCCTTTCAACTAAACCCCTTTCAACTGAACCCCTTACAACTTAACCCATTTCAACTAAACCCATTACAACTAATGCCATCACAACTTAACCCCTTTTAACTGAACCCCTTTTAACTGAACCCTTTACAACTGAACACCTTTTAACTTAACCACTTAACACCTGAAGCCCCTACATCAACACATTAGGCCGCACAGACATAATATAGTTATGGGTCCCATTTGAAAAATTGGGACACATATTGTTATGGGTCCCATTTGAAAAATTGGGACACATATTGTTTTTGTCCGTTTTTTTTTTTCTTTTTTTTTTTTCGTTTTTTTCGTCAAACGCTTGACAGGCATGGCATGTCGCCCCGACATCTACCAGAAGGAAAAATGGAATCGCAATGAGACTTTGCCATTTGTTAGACAACATGGTCTAGATGAACAGAAACTAAAATTTTGGGAGATAAAACCAGGGGAATTCCCCTGGAACGTTAAAAACCAAGAACGGTATTTTTTTCTAAAAAACTAGCTTTTTGGGGCATAGCGCTTGAACAGCAGCTCCAATTTGAATCAGATTTGATAAAATGTAAGTGCATTAGTAATTGATTTTACACTTGGAAGAAATAAAAAAATTACCTAGGGAAATACCCTAAAAAATAACATTTTGTTTTCAAATCATGATCTGTGACAAGCACGCCATGTCGCCCCGACATCTACCGGAAGGAAAAATAAAATCGCAATTAAACTTTGGTATTTGTTACATAACATGGTCTAGATCAGGGGTTCTTAAACTGGGGGGCGCGCCCCCCTTGGGGGGCGTGGAAGCTTCTCAAGGGGGGCGCGAGCATGACAGTGACATATCGCAGGGTTCGAATTAACGATTTTGAAACGATTCGCTAAATGCGTGGGATACGAGAAAATCGTTTTCGCGCTTTAGCTATGTTAAATTGCCTTAGAATGCGGTTTTAGAACTTCTCAAACTAATCTGTAAAGCCAGAAAGATTATTCATTAAGCAAACAGTACCGTTATTAAGTAGTAATGATAAACTACAATAAACGTGTCGTGAGTTAATGCGTGTAGGATAGGACGAATATCGACGAAACGAAGCCTTTGAAACAAGTAATCTTACTTGTTAAAACACCATATAATCTTATTATAAAGAGTTGTGTCGCATCTCCGCCAATCATAAATAAAGGAATCGTGGTATATTAACGCATAATGGCTATTGTTGCGTTGTGATAGAAATGCTTATTACGTGTCAATAATGCAAAGTAAAAGCAAGGTAAACTAGAGAGTGTCAACCACGTGTTTATCCAACACTATTTGTAAAACACCTGTTGTATGCTATATATTTATGCTACAGGGTCCCTAACCACAATTTGTATTTTATACACCGAGTATGTAGTTTGTTTCTGCAAGCATAAACGCATGGGTCCCATAGTTAACCAACCAAACTTATTTTTCTATTCTATCCCTATCCTATAACAAGTATAATTTCCTATTTAAACTTTAACAGAATGAATGTATTAAATTGTTTACAGAAAAGCACCAAAATCAATTTAGAACTTGTTCGTGATTTTTATTTACAACGGCAAAAATGTATTTTATTAGTTTGTTTATTACATTTTGGCAAGTTTTGACGCATCACCATCACTACTTGCAGTTGACCTTCTCTTGGTCGACCCTGGTTGAAATAAACCACCAGAATCCTGCGAGTTCACTGGCGACAATGCGTCAACGGTTTCTTTTAATTGTTGGGAGTTTGTTCTTTCTTTTCTTATTGCTGAATTCACCTCCAGCACCATATTCTCCATTGATCTACCAAGACTGTCGAGAGCCAATATTGCGTCCTCATACGAATTAATGTCACGCACGAATTGCGCTCTGTACGCTCTCCCCTCGAACGCGGCCAGGTCACTTTCAAACTGCTTGAAAAACTTTTGAATTTCCATGATAATTATTGGATTAATTAATTTTGTTTCCTACGTTTCTGTAACAAAAAGTCGAGTTATATAACATAATATATGTATAAATATAGTCAGTAAATAACTAACATATCATTACAGCTAACAGAAAAAAATCAATAATGCTAACAGAAATGTTATTACCTTCCTAATATTTTTTTCTACTTTGCGATTTTAGTGTACAACAATTTAGACAAATCAGCTATTCTGTTAATTTAAATAAAAATGTATCAGTGCGTTGTGCGTCAGAATAAAACCCAATTATTAATTATAACCAGATGCGCAGCTCTTAGCAGGTTACACGTGCAGGTAACCACCCAAAACTCACCACGAGGAGGTGGCTGGCGTCGAGTTTCACACACACATGCACATGCAGCAAATGGACGACAAACAATAAAAAAATAACATATATTATTTGAACGTTGAAGTAAAAAACTTGTTAACACGTTTTAATAGTTTAAACCTTAAGAAAAAGTTAACATATTTGTCCGGCCCGTTGGTCTAACAGTAAGTGCGTCGCCTTTAAATCGAAAGGTTGCAGGTGCGAAACTGATCGCTAGCTAGTCGATTGTGTCCTTGGGCGAGGCACTTTATGGACATTGCCTGAACCCAGGAGATTAATGGGTTCTACCAAATTGACGGAACGTGTCTATCATATACAACACACTGCAATAGCTATGGTAACCCGATGATGGGCGCGAGGTGATCTAACGATTGCCCGTGTGTTAACCCCTTGGTTTTCCCATTCACGGGGATAAAGATGAATATCCTATCCTCCTATCCTATCCTATATTATAATAGTTTAAACCTGGAAAAAGTTAACATATTATAATAGTATAAACCTGGAGAAAAAGTTAACATATTATAATAGTTTAAATCTGAAGAAAAAGTTAACATATTATAATAGTTTAAATCTGTAAAAAAGAAACCGTATTATAATAGTTTAAACCTGGAGAAAAAGTTAACATATTATAATAGTTTAAACCTGAAGAAAAAGTTAACATATCATAATAGTTTAAATTTGGAGAAAAAGTAACCATATTATAATAGTTTCAACCTGGAGAAAAAGTTATTATATTATAATAGTTTAAACCTGGAAAAAAGTTAACATATTATAATAGTTTCAAACTGGAGAAAAAGTTAACATATTATAATAGTTTAAACCTGGAGAAAAAGTTACCATATTATAATAGTTTAAACCTGGAGAAAAAGTTAACATATTATAATAGTTTAAACCTGGAGAAAAAAGTAACCATATTATAATAGTTTAAACCTGGAGAAAAAAGTAACCATATTATAATAGTTTAAACCTGGAGAAAAAGTAATTATATTATAATAGTCTAAACCTGGAGAAAAAGTTAACATATTATAATAGTTTAAACCTGGAAAGGGCTGTTAAAGTGTTAACATATTAGAATATATTGGAATATGTAGAATAATATTTACATATAACAGGTTGGAACATTAGGAATGATATTTACATATAATAGGTTGGAACATTTTGAATGATATTTACATATAATAGGTTGGAACTTGTGGAATGATATTTACAAATAATAGGTTGGAACTTGTGGAATGATATTTACATATAATAGGTTGGAACTTGTGGAATGATATATACATATAATAGGTTGGAACATTTGAAATGATATTTACAATAATAGGTTGAAACTTGTGGAATGTTATTTACATATTATAATAGATCGCAATAATAAAAGATCAGAAGGAGACTTATTCAAGAAAATGCTCTTTATCAGAATTTGCTTAGTACTCATAAACACATACAAACCAATGATCACCGATTACTTCGTTTTCTAATCTATGCTGTGCGGTTGTATTAACAACCGCAAATACAAAAGGTTACCCGATGGATTCAATCTTGCTGCAGTTGCCCTTCTAACGAAAGTATCTGTGAACAGGTTGATGGGTTGTGGAGCATCCAGCCATGGTGTTCCAATTCCTTGCCCATCCACCTCATCGATAATGCGCAAAACTTCATCATCCGCCAGGAACCGACTACAATCTGAATAAGTACCAAGAATTTGGTTATAAGACTGAATAATAGCATATATGACTGGTGGCCAAATAATGGGAACTAAGTCTCCTTCAAACCAATTTTCATTACGATTATCATTGCACCATAATGCTGCACGTGCAGCAATATAGCCACATGATACGGCCGGCTGAACATTAGGGTGAATATGGGGATTTACACGAAACTCCTAATTCCTCCATAGTTGTTTTAAGACGGAACACATTTTTGTTGCCACCCCACAAATCAATGATCCTAGCTCGCAGCCTCTGTGGTCTCATGTCAGACACACGTGACAAGGTAGTATTCCTCCGGGAGTGCTTCCTGCTGATATTCGATACAGTCTCCATCACATCGGATGACGGAACTTTGGAGGAAGCTACATCCGGAAGAATTGTCACAGGAGCCGTAATTTGAGCTAAAAACATTTGAAGATTAAAGATCTATAGCACAAATATATTATACGCCACTAAAAAAGAAGAAGTATTAAAGTTTAAAACCAAAGACTGATAAGTAGGCCTTATGCAAAAAATTAACGGTATTAATTTTACAGACACACATATATTTACTCACAATATGATTTATAAATTAAGCAAGATCATGTAGAAATAAAATGTACTCACCACCAATAAGAGAAGCCTGATTATTTGCTAAGTTGTGACTTATGGGGTTCTCTTTTTTATCTGCAACGGAGGTAGAGCATTTATCTGATAAGCATATTGACAAGCATACCGGGTTATGGTATGAATAAAAGGTTGTCAGTGTGGCGCAGTGAACGGTTAGTTATGTTAATGGAATACATATGATCAAGAAGCGTTCCACCATCTGTTGTTGGGGTTTTCACGTGTTGGTCAAATCCTGCGTTTTTTAATACCATATAAATTGGTTGTTTTTTTTCTTCAAATAAATTTTCATTAAAATCTCCAGTTATAATAATTTTGTTCGTTTCAAATTTTTGGGATAAAAATGTCAGGCGACCCGGTAATTCTAAGACTTTTTTTGTTGGCTGTTTAATGCTCGGTGGGCAGTACACTAGGCAGATTACAATGTTTGGCGACACCAAACGAACGCACAGCAACTCGACATCTGTTTGGTCCGTAAACAAAAGTTCAGATCTGAAATGGGAATTTATGTATATTATTAAGCCACCACCTCTACTTTGTAGACGAGGGGAGCAATGGATATTGAACCCCGGCATCTCGTAAATTTTGGGATCCGTTATCCATGTTTCAGAAAGGCAAACTACTTGTGCCTGTTTTACCCAAGCCAATTTTTTTAAAGAGAGGTGGTGCTTTTGTAGACTTTGTGTATTGTGGTGAACTATGTGCAGATGATCTTCCGGTAAATTATCCAATAAATTGAAAATATTGGCCCTTCTCATTCCTTCGAGTGCCGTGCTCGTTTCGTCTGCCGTGTAGATATTTTCCGGTTTGAAACTGTGTAAATAAAGTCCGTTAATTGAGGTCACGCGACTAAGTGCAACATAACCCATTCCCCGAGTAAAAAAATTGTCCATGTTTACAATAATATTTTGAACGGTACCGCCTTGAATTTTGTGCACCGTGCATGCCCAGGAAAGCCGGAGTGGATATTGGTGCCTGACGTATGTTCTTGTGCCTCGTTTTATTTTATGGCTGCTTTGAGGTTGAATCAAAACAGCTTCCGGTGGGTAATTTCCTTTTGGTTGGCTTCGTTTTCTATTTGCGCCTATTAATGAGTTATCAAAAATTATTGCAATGTGATCTGGCAAGTCATATTGATTGATACCGTCAATAATGTTACAAACAGTACCAACCACACCATTTGCAAGCCCATCTGCCACATCGATGTTTGAAATCACCATCACTCTTGCTCCAACAGATAACTCTATAATGGATGGTAAATTTGGATTATCTTTTTTACTATAAGTTACCGGGGTTTTACTACGAAAATGTTGGCCCTTGTTAGTTTTAATAATGTCAACCGCGGTTAAAGTAACAATTTTTTTCTTTAAACCAATTAGCATTTTTTTATTGTGCTTGTCAACTTTGGAATTGGTACCAAATATATGTAGGCAATCTTTTGGATAATTGGGATGAAAATCGACCAATCGTTTCTGCAGTTCTCCTTTGTCTGAAAAAGATAAAGGTTTTGTTTTGGTTGCCACTCGGGCTCTGTTGAGCAACTGAGCAAACGATTGGTCCTCCTTTTGACGCATAATTTGATCAAGTTCATAAATTTCAAATTTTGACCAAATGTCCAAAATTGAGGTTTCTGTTGGTTTCAGAAGTGATGTTCCACATACAGGAGGGATTTGATGAAAATCACCGACGGCTAAAATGGAAATATTACCAAAAATTGTGTTTGGGTTGGATGGCCTTAGAATTTGGTTAAGACGTTGACTGATATACAACATTAAAGTTGTATCAACCATCGAAACCTCATCTATAACCATTACTTTCAGTGAAGACAGGGTACAGCGCAATGTTGTAAGTTTTTCCTCAGAAAGTGGAACATAGAACTTTTTTGGATTTATTATACCCAATGCCGAATGGATAGTTGATCCTCCGATGTTAAATGCAGCTGTACCTGTAAACGCTGTTAAAAGAATGGTTATATCATCCGGTGAATTGGTTAGGTCCGAAAATATATGGGAGGCCTCATGTTTGATGCATTTAATCAACAAACTTTTCCCTGTACCAGCACCACCGGTAACAAACAGGTGAAAATGGGGTAGTGCTATTACCCTGTTTTACATTAAAGCACCATTTTCGAATGTAATTAAACACAACCTGCTGCTGTGTGTTCAGATTTTGCTTCATTTTATAAGCATCGTCTGAAGAGAGCCGTGACTTAGACGGCTCCAGCTGGTATTCCATACCATGCTGTGTTTTATCTCGCTGCTTACCATCTACCCAACCAGTTTCAAAAATGGGCTCCACTGGTTCAAGAGGTTCTATACCTCCCTCCTCCAACCCTTCATCTTCCTCTTCTTGTCGGGTTTGCTCTGTGGAAGGAGCAATCTGGGACCAAGCATCATGCAGCTGCTCAGCATCGTGTGGAAGCTCATCCCAGATGTCCTCGGCGTTTGCCAACCTGTTAAATTTTGCCATTTCAATGGCAACCACCTTATTAATAGGTGATTCCTCCCCATTGATGACGACCACACCAGTATCAAAGTATTCTTCGTACGTGGTGTAGCCGGAGGGTAGGCTTAGTCCCTGGTGGGGTAGATAAAGTTGGAGTAAGTTAAAATAATATTTTTCAGGATATTTATCCTGACGAAATTTCGGAAATCGAATAATTGCCTGATTAAGGCGTCTTTGAATTGCCCCCATGTTATTATGGAGAGGAATATGGCGGCTGTTATTTGCGCGATCCTCTTCAGCTTCATCGTCAACTTCTGTCTTCGAGCGCTGGCTTTTTGGTACATATTTGTACCAGGATGCAAAGCTAGCCAGGCTCATAAACCTGAAATGACAACTAAAAGGTCGATTACAATACCTGTCCACGATATTGGTCATCCAAATCTGGGTGTCGTCCTCTGCGTGGTTTGCGAGTCTGCTCAGAGGGAGACTCATCCTGACACAATCAGGATCAGTGGGAACGAAGACAACGCTTCGCGAGCTCTCCTTCATTTTTAACCCAATGGAACGGTAAACCGCTTCCATAATGCTCACCTCTCGGTGGGTTAAATATTTATTTCCCAGGAGGCGCAATTCTGTGAGGGCATCAACGTTGCCCTCATGTGCCTCTTTAAGTGCCTGTTTAATTAAATTTCCGAATTCCCGTTCTCCTTTTGTAATGTACGATACTATGTACATTATGCAGCTATATGCATCCAGGATATACTGAATATCCATGTTTGCATCCCAAGATCGTAGGAGGTCCGGGTTATAGGCATTCACCCAGCATTCGCTACGGTCACGACTTAATATTACTGACCTTCTGGTAGAAAGCATGTCATGAGCTTCTACGTAATCTTTAAACGAGATGTTAGCCTTCTCAAGAATGTCAACTGCTTTATCCACGTCACTATCCTTGTCGTTAATTATGTCCATGACCGCTTGTCAAAACGTGCCATTGCTGGTGTCGCGTTTTTCCTTCGTCTTTTTTTCTTTATCCAGTGGTTCCGAAATAAATGTTTCGGAACTAATTGGACGTGGAAAGTTGAATCTGTTATATAAAAGTATTTAAGTTTAGTTTCCCGTGTTAGCCTATACAAGTTACCATTATTATAACATAATGCTCAACTCATAAACATTTCTATATATTTAAAAACAACCGAACAAATATAATTGTAGGACGTAATCTTTCAACGGGTAAATTTTTTTTTGGTATTATTTTTTTTAATATATGGCATTGTGAAAGGCAAAGCTGAAAACTGCTAAACAATTATGAGCGTTTAATTCATATTTAGTACCACATACGTCTTTTATAAATAACTGCAAAACGACGTAAAGGTATTTTTCATTTCAAGTACTTTGAATATGCATATTTAAATGTATACAATATATAAAACACATCACATAGCATACCTGCAAATTTTACCACCTTTTCTACAGGAACTTGAGTGTTTTTGACTGTGGGTTTGCAATTTACTTACCTTCTCGTGAAGTTCCGGATCCGCGTTTTTATCCGGAACTTTACAACTGATGTACCTATACACCGTGTGATGTTAATAACATGCCCTTTTAATTAAAATTTGTAAATGGATGTTCTTATCCGAATTAGTTTTAATTTTAAAATTATGTTATGATCTATAATTTCACATCTACAATTTTCATCCGCTGTTTAATATGCCGCTATTTAATAATATAAAAAAAACTGCAAATCAGTTTTCATTCGAATCAAAGTAGAAGATTTATCATTTACAATATTAAACATAACTACTGCACAATATTAAGAAGTTACTAAAAAAGTTTAAAATAAGGTATTCAGATTAAAACTTGTTACCTATCAATAAAGTCAAACACTTCTGCATCGGGACTGATTTTATAGAGCGGGGCGTCTTTAACCCAAAACAACGCGTGTATATGGGGCCAACCTGCAAAATTAACAGAAATTAAAAAACGCATGGCGACATTTATAAATTTTATTTTAGAATTATTCTTACCTCGCATTTGGAATTCAGTTCGAAAAAAAAAGTCCACGATGTGTCCAATAGGTTTTGACTCTGATCTTAAAATATCATTTAGAAAATGATGCACCCTCTGGTCAAACATTCTTGCAGCAGTGACCGGATTGCTTGCAATTAACTTGCAGTAGGTGTCCCAGTTAAGCTCCGGTACTGGTACACCTTGTTGAGCGCAAATTGCCTCCACAATTTCAGGCCATCTTCTATCTGCTGCGGAAAAACTACAAAACCAAGTTGGCTTACCTAGTTGCCGAAGCATGGCGAACAGATCTCTCAAAGTCTTTTCCCAGTATGGTGGACTTCCACGAATCGAATGGAGAGATTTGTATGCTTCGTCTTTTCTTAGCAGTTTTTTAACTGATTCGTCACTTACCAACATTCTCTTGGTAATCTTTGTTCCGTCCGATGTACTGCTGGTATTCTTCCTCATGGCGATAGTTAGAGATGAAGCAACTGTTGTTACTTCGTTGATAAATTGACCCCAAAAAACATATTCAGGGCACGCTGCAAACCTGTTATCATAACTTAAAAGCCTAGAGTTTAAATATCGATTAAAACTTACTTTTTGAGGTCGTTTTCCTACAAAAGTGTTTTCTGCATTAGGAAATAATGAAGGAAAACAACTTGCTTCGGATTCCCATTGCCTTCGTTGGTTTATTACCTTCACCGGGTGCCAAACAAAGAATATTATCTTCTGTGTCCAAGAGATGTTGGGCAGGGTCCGCCGGTTGAAGGCACGAAACAAGGGGTGTTGTTGTTTGACTTACCTCAATATCTGGTTTACCTGGTGTTGTCTGTGCATTTCCGTCTTTTTGCTTATCTTTCGCTATAATATATTTTTATTAAAACGTTATTGTGAATTTGCAATACCCTTAATTTAAAATAGTAAAACAACAAACTCACCACCGCAATTATCCTCATCGTCTTTAAAAATTTCATCCAGCAGCTCTTGGTCGAAGTCTAATAAACATGATAACACGTTGGTAAACTTACATTTTCTACTTTATACAGCAGCCAGTGCAAAACACGAAAATCCCACCTTGATTTTCATTTACAGTGTAATGTAAATGGTCGTTTTCAGCTTCATTAATATGATGAATATCAATATCTAAAATTGATTAATGCCATTATTGTTACAATGTGAGTACTCAAAATGTAGTGCACCCAACATACCTTTAAAAAGAGGATTGTTTTCTTTTAAAAATTTTAATGCTGAATTGACTTTGTTGGGGGTGATTACTTGGTATAGATGATGGCCTTTGTACTCCAGTTTACGTTTTAACTTTACTCTCATTAAAGTGTGAGAAGCTGCTGATCGCGGAAGAATGGAAGTGGTTTTGCCAACATCAGCATTAACGCAGACCACCGACCCATGGATCCCTTTTTGTGCCCCACGTGGAAGAGAAACTATCTTCATAAAAGGGAGAGTTGGAGATATCAGGTGTCGCTCTAGAGTATTTAATTCTTTTAGGAAGGGTGCAATTTCTTCTAAGTCTAACCCATTTTTCCAAGCTTGAGGGGGCATCTTCCCTTGCTTCATGTACTTCATACAAGTGAAGCATATCCATTGATGGCTATCAATATAACAATCCAAAACATAAGCTTCAACATCAGGAGGATAATCGGTTTTGCAAAACTGCTTCACTTGTTTTGAAAAGAACTCACGATAGCAGACACAGCATGCATATTTTGGAAGCAGTTTGCAATGAGCTCGAAATATCTCAATACATTTTGATATATTCTTCTTTTCTTTTGTCTTTATTGATTGACGAATTTTAACTTTCTTTACAAATGTTGACTTAAACTCCTCATCAGTGTGATATAATTTTTGAATGCGTTTGGCGGATTGAGCAGACACATTTTTCCGGAATTCAGCATCTTGATAATATTTCTTCTTTATGATGCGCCCCGTGGCTGCTTTCTTTATTTCCCTCAACCCAGCATCTTCGTAACGTATTTTTGATGTCCTTTTTGAAGTCTCTATTAAGGCACTTTTAAATTTGGGGTTACTCTCGTACTTTCTCTTCACATGACTGGAAGACCTTCGTTTCATTTTTTCTTTAATTTTGTCATCTCCAGTGATACCTGTCCAAAACTCGTTGTTTGACTTTTTCTTTAATTTTGTCATCTCTGTGATAACCGTCCAAAACTCGTTGTTTGACTTTTTCTTTAATTTTGTTCCATCTCTGTGATACCTGTCCAAAACTCGTTGTTTGACTTTTTCTTTAATTTTGTCATCTCCATGATACCTGTCCAAATCTCGTCGTTTGACTTTTTCTTTAATTTTGTCATCTCCGTGATAACCTTCCAAAACTCGTAGCTTCACTTTTTCTTTAATTTTTTCATCTCCGTGATACCTGTCCAAAACTAGTCGTTTCGTCTTTTCTTTAAATTTGGCATCTCCATGATATCTCTCTACAAATCTTCTTTTTACTTTTTCTTTAATTTTGTCATCTCTGTGATACCTGTCCAAAACCCGTCGCTTCACTTTTTCTTTAATTTTGTCATCTTTGTGATACCTGTCCAAAACCCGTCGTTTGACTTTTTCTTTGATTTTGTCATCTCCATGGTAGCTGTCCAAAGCTCTCTTTTTTACCCTTTTCTTTACATCTTCTACTTGACGGTAATTTTTTAAAAATCGTTGTTTAGTGGCAATTTTAAATTGTTCATCATTCTGGTATTTCTTCCTTCGGTTAAAATTGTGACGCATTTTTATTCATAGCATACCACTTTTGAAACCGCTGATTACTGATTCCAACAACCTTAGAAACCGAGTTGTGTTGATTTTACCTGCAATTTTTTAGTATTAATTTATTAATACACAGCAGTCAAATTTGGTTTCCCTTTTTGTTCGGTAAAATCGGGCTAAATGCAATAAAGTTTCTATTTACTATCAACAGTAAAATAGTAATCAAAATTGGCATACAGCTTAAATTTGCCATTTGCTTACCCCAGAAGCCTCTAAAATTTCAGCCTTAGTCAGTCTATGCAGGACAAGTCGAGGTGTCATCAGATTGTCCTAGAACAGAATAAATAAAAAACACAACATCATTCATTAGGCAAAAATATTTACAGGTTCTTTAAATTGTTAAAGAAGCAACAGTATCTTTAAAAAAAATTGTTCGAATTAATAAGGGGCATGCGTCCTTATAGAATGTACTAAAAACTTAATGAATTAAAAGTGTGAAAAGAACTGCAGCCAATATTTTGCTGTATTTTAAATTGAACACATGCGTCTAGAGACAGAACGGTAGTCTGATTTTTCTCTGCTGGATGGCGCTATTTATCAGCTGTACTAAAGCGGGGAGGAGGAAAACTACTCACTAAAATTACGGACACTAATTTTAACCCATTCCTAAACACTAAACTCAACCGCAAGACTAACACTAACTCTAGCCCCATGTTTATTACACCATTTACGCATTTTAAGTAAATAGTGTTTACAATCAAAAAACTGCAAAGAGATCGATTACTTTAGCCAATGCTTGGACAAATTCCAAAAATGCTAGGACAAGCTGAATGCGGCGTTATGATGAGTTTGTGTATAACTAAGAAACAAAAGAGTTAAAAAGCCGAAAAAAAATATCTCCGTCAGGGAATCGAGCCACAGTCTGCCGCGTGACAGGCGGCGACTCTTACCACTGTACTAACGAGGAATACGATTCATAAGTGCGAAAACTAGTATAAGTCCATTCAGTCGCGGGTGCCTCTAAATACTACAGGACCGCTTGGATCGCTTGAATCACTTAGATTGATATGGAAAGTAATTCTAACCCTGTCCCAAACACTAATCTCAACCCCAGAACTAACTTTAACCCCAACCCTAACATTAATACCATGGCTTTTGTAATTACGAAGTATAGTAAGCGATCCAAGCGCTCCAAGCGATTCAAGCGCTCCATGCGATCCAAGCGGTCCGGAGTATTTAGAGGTACCGCTCAGCCGCTTAACACTTGAAAATAGTCACTCCCCAGATAATTCCCAAAAAATAAATATCGCCACCCAGCAGAGAAAAATCAGACTACCGTTCTGTCTCTAGTCGCATCTAAATTGAACTTTATTATAACGTTTAAAGTCCTGTCGAATTATATGTTCATTACGTGACGCGAAAAGATTAATTTAAAAGCTCACCGTTACAGACTGAAATTTTCGGTTGGAAATATCCATATTTGATACACTGGTATCATGAGCCAATTCCGTGTTGCTTATTTTCTGTAAAATTAAAAGTAGATAACTACAGTGTTAAAGGTAAACTTTTATTAAGACTATTTCAATTCTTTTAATTCACCAGATTTTATCGACTTACCGCAACACGGGGCAATGTTAGCGTTTTGCATTCTCCTTTAGCTTGTTTAGATGTTGGAGTTTCCTGTTTACATAATTAGTGGTATTAATTGAACATGACATGTACACATTCCCTTTAGAAACGATAAGAACAAATTTGTCCCTTTTGACATATGCTCATTCAAAATAAAAAATCTCCAACATTTCTTGTCGAAACTGCTAAAGTTTGGTCTCTTTGGAAAGCTATATGATATATCTTTTGAAAACAGCAAAAATAAACATAACTTTGCATTTGAAATTTTAAAGTAAAGTTGAGTTGAATTTTATGACTTTTTTGGTGTAATTTTGAGGGAAAATTATCACAAAAAAAAAACGTTTTTTAATACTAAAAGGTTTGTTTCATTTAATGTCTCTATGGCAGTAGAATCAGTTTCGCTTCTTGGGATGTCCCAAATGTGATCTTACCAGTTTTTTTTTTACATTTTTGGGGCGGTTTTGAGTATCTTTAAGGTTATAGTCCACAATTTGGTTCAAACCCTTCATTTATAGTTTATTTTAAGGAAAAAGTAGTAAGATAAAGCAATATGGACTTAATAGCAATCTAAATTTCTATTCTAACAATTTTTATAATAAAAAAAAACAAAAGCAAAATTTGGCATTGGTGGACCTGTAACATGAAATCAGTGACGTAATAATATTTTGATGACGTCATCAAACCAAAATTATAATATAATTGTAGGAAATTTGTTTCTGAGTAACTTTGTAAAAATATGTTAGGCTGTATTGTAAACAGATCAAAAACTATAACATTGTATAAGAAAGAATATGACGTGGACCCCCAAGTAGTGACGTCTCAGTGATTTGGAAATTTTATTTCGAACAACTCTAGTGTTGAACATTTTGTTGTAACTATAACACGAGAGGCGCTAGAGCACTACAAAGCAGACTCGGTCAAAACGCACAATCTACGCAAAAACAATCTCGTTTCTAAAGGGTTAAAGAGTATGTCGCATATTTGACTGACTTGTTTATTTTATCGTTTATTTAATCGACGTGTGCATTTGCCAGCCACAATCTGTTGTACGTGTACAATTAGTTTAGAAAGCTGTCGTGCCTCTATTTCTACCGCCGTGAGTAATTATCTATCTACTAAACAGTATATAAATAACTAACGCCGTTATGAATCTATTGTGTAATGGTATGCATAGGCGTCGGAAAATGCAGAAAAACCTGCACAAGTGGGGTGCCTTTATAGCTATATATTCACGGCGTCCATTGTGCAAACATTCATCACGCATGGAAAAGCACTTTGCTTGCATTACTATTTGTCTATATATCGCAGAAGCTTTGAATACAAAAGGTTGTTATTACAAATATACCGGTGGTGTTGTTAAAATCTCCGAACGCGAATTTATTGCGTGGCGCGGCGAACACACAGGGAGAAAACACTTTTAAAGGGTATGGAACTAATAATAAGATAATGTTAGTGTTAGGCTATGATGCATTTTGTATTTCCGACCTCCCGTTTTAAAGAATGTTCGGACGCTTTCGCAAGATAGATGCGGTATCGAGAAACGCATCACGGGTATTACATTATTTCCTGTTTTTTTATAGATCTATATACAATATGAGAATATTAAAGTCGCTAGTCATTGTTGTACTCGTTTGCAATAATGTTGTGTTTATATAGGCCGACCTAATCCAAAAAATGTTTTATGTTCCGGTAGGGTTCTTACCATCTGGATTGGAGCCAAAGGTCTTTATACAAAAATTGGTCTCCTAAACGTAATTCATTCTGCTTTCATTACTAGCGTGAAATAATTGGTGAAACTAATGTTATCTTCCAACGGTTTATGTCTAGGATATCTCATTGCGTAATTACGTAGTTGCTCCTTTGATCTCCGCAGTTATAAGCCGAACGGACAACACTTAAAGGAGGGAAAGAGGAAAGGCAGAAAAATGCTTACTAAAACTATGGAAAATATTCCAACCCTGCCCTATACACTAATCTAAACCCCTGATCTAACCCCAACACCAACCACAATTTAAAAGTAATTATAATACTCTAATCTTTGTTTAAAAGAGTAGACGTGTGTATCTTTTTGATGACACGTGCGAATGTGCTGAGCTCACGATAATAATAAAAGCGAATAAACTATTATTTTGTCGCAAGGTCAGCTATTTATAGTTCAAGACAGAAAGTAGAACTGGTTTCTAAACTTCGTAGCTCACACCTGTTAAAATTTTCTCATTTTAAACATCCTCTGATTTACTGTTGTTTACCACATTTAGTTCCATCATTCGATTAATTAGATCATTTCGACGTAATATTTTATTGATTCTATACCCGGCTTGACTAAATTTATAATAAAAAATGCCTTTAAGAATTTAAAACGGAAATGCATTATTATGCGATTTCACATACATCCCTACAGCCCCCCATTTCTATATAACCATTTTTTTCATGCGAGTAACGAAGGCCGAATTGCGTCAAAACTATGCCACCCGAGCTCACAAGTTGGCACACTGACGGTGTCTCTTCAGTTATGTTGTAATAAACCGACCTATAGTTTTAATCCGGACGGATAGGTCTTCCCAGTTAAGCGAATTTTTACAGTTCTGACGCTTACTATTACAACTAGACTTAAAACTTCAATTCTTTAAGTTTTACTTACTGTCTTTAACAAATAGCGGAATTTTACGCTATATATTAAAAAAATATGTTTTATCAGCGATTTCGCCAAGTCATTAAAAAGATACACTCGTCTACTATTTTCCACCCGGTGCAAGTTGGACCAGGACCAAACAATCCTTTTATGAACGCTTTGCCAAATATTGTTTATTATAGTTAAAACTTGTTAGCTTTTCTAATTCTCGGGTAACCACTACCAAATATTTAAATTCCGTGTTGTTTCGCCTGATAGAATTTCGATATTTAGAGGACTGCGTACATTACACAAATTAGCACAAATAGTCCTATCTTACACCAGACAGAAATCGCTTAACTCGACGTAAGAGTGATAGCATAACTAACGAGCGGGTTGGTATTACATTAAAAGCCCAGGCCACCACTTATGATCCGGGATTAATATAAATTAAAAAAACAGAATTGTTTTATTTATTGCAAATACGGTTTTCTATATTTGTAAAAGGGGCGAATTAAACCGCATAAACCGGTTCTGTAAAAACTAGAGCTGGACGTAATTGGTCAAAGTTGTATTACGTAATTTCGTAATTTTTATGACGTCATCGTTATTTAAACAAAGAATCAAAAATTGTCGTGTTTTGGGTGCATTTTGATGGTAGGGTGCATTTTGATGGTAAAAGAGTGCAAGTAAACTTAACTACAGAGACTTAAAGGTCTAAACGAAAGTTACGAACGTTCGTCCTGTGGAAACAAATACACGAGTAAACAATCCGCAGATCATGCGTGGCCTTTTATCTTGCCGCGCTGATTACATATAGGAAAATTGGCGCGAATCCAAGATCATGTGTATTAACCGCGATTATTCCTACCGGTGCTTCGAACTATTTTACTCGAACGAAAATGAAGAAATAAACTTGATTTGATAAGAACAAATAAGGAATTGTTTAGAAAGTATATTTAAAGCGACGTGCAATTCCCGTTTGAATAATTACGTACATATGCGCAATTACGTAATTTTCGTAATTACGCCTAGCTCTAGTGAAAACTTATATGCTAAAAAGCATTATTTAAAAAAAATAATTCCGTCAAAAAGGGCATAGATTCAACAAGGCTAAATCTTATAAACAACAATAAATCATCGGAATTTTTTACCTGGAAATTTTAATTATGCCAAACGCGTGAACTATGGAGTTAAAAACAAGTTTCACTTTCAGTTTTTAATTGATAGCAGACATATATTAAAGAAATATTAGTTACTCTGTCGTATTATTATCTTGAGCTGAGCGCGTTCG
>CH002655.1:0-12591 GCA_000149265.1 Ciona savignyi | reverse complement strand
ATTAACATTTGCCTGGACTTTTAACTTATTCTTAAATGAGCTTCTATAGTCTACAGGTGGCCGAAAGGTTGTGTGGTCGAATCCAAATGCTGGGTAGACAGCCGGTACCTTGGGCAATAGCTTGACAGGTATCATATCCTAAAAACCCAGCAGATTAATTGGTAAAACTAAAAAACACCGCAATAGCTTCATTAAAAACTGTGAAAACAAAGTTATCTGTCTTATGTGCTTTTATATATCAATAAACATGACCCTTCCATCCATATCTACCGCCGCTACCGGATAATAAGGTTTTAAATAGCATAAAAAACACGAGCAGACCATATCTAATTATAAAAAAACAAGAATGAAAACACTACAGACTAACCAATTGTCCTTTGGTGTATACTTTTCCATCCCATTCTATTGCTTTGTATGCTGTGTATGGAGTCTTCCGCGATCCACTGACATTTCTCATCAACACACCACAGTGCTTGAAAAACTTTATCTAAATAAATATGACAGGAGGCATGAACACATTAAAGTTGTAATTTGTAAGATTTAAAGAAGTAGTAGCAATTTTTAACAAATTAATTTTATTAGGTACTTTAACTAAAACGGCAAAATACTGCAAGATATATATATTTCAGATCTTTATCTGCCGAGTAAAGTAAACCACCGTGTTTACGATTGTTTAATAAAACCACGGTGCACCACATTTAAAAAAGGTAAAAAAAAATATAATAATACAAGGCACAGGGAGCTGTTCCTGGTCTTAACGATGAGAACACAGATCATCAAAAGATATGTGCTAAGTTCTTTCTTAAACTAAAGTTATTTAAACACACAACACACTTTAATACCATCATCTCAAATAAGAGCTTATTATTAGGCAAAACGTAAAGAAGGGGAAAATGGCAATTACTTGTTTGTCGTGTCTCTCGTGACAATCTTTCAACCACTCAGCAAAATGTCGATGTATTTGACCCCCTTGTTCCTCTCCCAGTATCAGATGGTTGAACGTCGTGTTCCGATCTCGGAGTTTCGAATCCAAGTCGATGAACGTCAGTTTGTTTGTGCTTACCTGGAAACGTTTCAATGGAACCGGTTAAAATTGTGGAGAATTGGGTTACTTTCTGAATTTTCGGTAATTATGAAATATACAGTTCATAGTGGGAAAAACCAGACATCCAAAGCCTAAAATTCTTTTGTTCCATATTAGGTGTTGTAAGTGTCACCAAATGAAATTTTTAAACGCTCCGTCTGGTGTGATGTAATCACCATTCACCACATATATATTGAGACTTAAAAATGCTTACAACTGAGCCTTAAGATGTCACACCATTTCAGCAGAAATATTTGCACACAACTGGCCTCTAAAACAAATTTTGTTCACCAATGTAAGTTTTACTTATTTTTACCTGAAATTTATCGTTAGAAAACAGGCAACCAGAAAGACGATAATGACAATCATTCAGCAAAGCAGATTGCTTTCTTGGTGGTCTGCACCAGTCGAAACTAGAAAAAAGTAGTTTAAACTTGTGAGGAAAAAACCTGTGTGTGATAAAAACATTATTGAAACACTTGTGTGTTAAGTCTAGGTGTATAAATATGGGTTAAAACTCATATGGATTACAAGACGGGTGGGTTAAAACTTGTATGGGTTTAAATTAAAACTCATGTGGGTCAAAACATGAATGGGTCGAAACAGGTGTAGGTTAAAACCCGCATTGGTTAAACTCATGTGGTTTAAAAAGGATGCAAATCAAGTTTTTATCAAATTTGACAACCCACTCATCAATGAATGTGTACGGGATGAGTCTTCCATTCCAGTAGCATTCAAATATTGGGCGTCTTCCCCGTGCAGGGGGTTCCCCTGATTGGTCCGAGTCGGAATTCTGATCTGTAAATAATCTGGTAAAATATGGAAAGACACAAGAAAACCCTGTTTTGTTAAAAAAATATCAGAATAAAATCATCATTGTATGGCGTCGATGCCTGTAGAAGTAAAAGCAAATAGAACCCCTCAAGAAAAGACTGCTGCTTTGAAGCTTAGGTTATAAGAAGTGTTCTAGAATTGCATCAGTTTGCACGACAGATAATAAGTGAGCATGTATCAGTGAATCAAATCATCTTGTACTTATCTATATTACACCACTTATAAACCACTTCATTGTAATTTCTGTTGCCCAAATTCATTTTGCACTACACATGAGATAGGTACAGATGCATGTAGTTATCTTTCTAATAAAAAGAGTACCAAAAACTCAGAAAAACAAATCCTAACCCTCCAAGTCAGCATTGATAGGATAGGTTTCTCGGTCGTATAAAAAAGGGTGGTATCTGATGAGGCCTTCCACAATCCCTCCAGCCCCCCCGTCGGACTTCGCCACAAACTCGAAGGTGTTAGCGGAAGTCCGGATGTATTTGGTTTCCAAGTCGTCATCAATATCTCGCAAATTTGTCGACCGAATTTTTTGCCCGTCTTCATAAACAGTAACCTGAGTATTTGGGACATTTGTTTAAGAGCCTTTATGGTTTAATTTCGTTTAATAAGAATAAGATTTGTGTTGAAAAATTATATATATGAAATCGTCACCATAAAAGAGTGAACACAAGACTTTATTTAGATGGAAAAACTCAGGTTTAAAATGTTCAGATTGTTTTATGTGCACCGTCAGGTTACCGGCTAATTCAATGTATTGAATATGATGGAGATGCTGCTCAAGTTTAAGTTCAACCCATTAGGCCACTCGATTCGGACAACATCAGTGCACAACTGACTAGCTAGCGACTGGGTTTGATGAGACTACCTTTCGTCACTGAGCAAAACAGTCTGACAACGATATTTTAAAGCTTTCATATTACCATTATATTCACATCTGAAACTCCAATATTTTTACGCTTCCGGGACATTGAAGTGTTCCCTTCTGGTCCATGAATGTAGTAGTGGTATATATGGCTGCGGGAGAACACTGCAATTACTTATAACGAAGTATGTTTAACAAGCATTGCTGCACAATTTGATTAACTTCAATGGTGTTGCAAACTACTATCTCTTGCATGCTACCCATGTCAGGTATACACAGGGTTACTTGGATGTATGCCCACACTAGCATGGATAGATTTTTCATATTAGTTTATACTGTTGCTCATGTATTTTCTATGCCACAACTATCGACACATGTCCTGTAATCTCTAATTATGGGAAAATTAATAATATAATATCTTAAGGAATTATTATATTAATGGACACAATGACACATTCAGATTAAAAAACTAAAATGGAAACTTTTGTATAATGGATAAAATATTTTTTTAAAACCGCCGACTAATTAAATTTTGCATGGAACTTATAAGAAAATCAAGACATAAGGCTGTATTGCCTGTATAATTACTAATTATTCCTAAGATATTTTACCATAGAAAAAGATAGACTTACGCTAACTGTCGGGTCCAAATTTTGAATCCATTTTTCATAAACGAGACATGGCTCTCAGCGATACTCGACACAATAATCCTCGTGAAACTTGCATCGGTTTCTGAGGCAATAAATCTCCGAGTGACCGTGTCAGATGGTGGGATGTGCGAACTGTCATTGCACTGTGGAGAAGGTTGATTAAATAAATCAAGGGCACACAACCCAGTCTCTACATTTAAGTATAAAGCAACAATTCATATTTGTTAAAATCGATATGTTTGTGAGAATTACTGAATTACCTTGCAATAAATTTCAACGTTATTCAAGTTTAAATAAACAAAGAACTAGAGTTGCCTAGTCTCCACATTTCATCCAGAATGAAATAAAAATCTTGGTAAGGAAAGCACATTTTATATTTGTTGAAATCGATATGTTTGTGAGAATTACTGAATTACCTTGCAATAAATTTCAACTTTTTTGTTAACAGCCTAATATATTTCCGGTAATGGACCGGTTGGCATGAACGTTACCTTAAAGTTTAACCCTTTAGAAACGATAAGACCAAATTTGGCTTTTTTGACATGTGCTCATTCAAAATAAAAAATCTCCAAAATTTCTTATCCAAACTGCTCAAGTTTGGTCTCTTTGGAAAGCTTTATGATATATCTTTTAAAAAATACAAAAATAAACATAACTTTGCATTTGAAATTTTTAATTAAAGTTTAGTTGAATTTTATGACTTTTTTTGGTCTAATTTTGAGGGGGAAGTCTCACAAAAAACGTTTTTTTCTAATACTACGCCAAAAATGTGCGTTTCATTTAATGTTTCTATGGCAGTAGAATCAGTTTCGCTTCTTGGGATGTCCCGGATGTGATCTTACCTGTTTATTTTTACATTTTGGGGGGGTTTTGACTATCTTTATAGTTATAGTCACAAATTGGTTCAAACACTTTATTTATAGTTAATTTCAAAGAAAATTAGTAAGAAAAAGAAATGTGGACTTTATAGTAATCTAAATTTCTATTCTAACATTTCTTATAATAAAAAAAACGAAAAAAAACTTTGGGATGGGTGGACCTGTAACATGATATTAGTGACGTAATATTATTTTGATGACGTCATAATACCAAAAGTATGATATAATTGTAGGGAATTTGTTTTTGAGTAACTTTGTAAAAGTAAGTTAGGCTCTATAGTAAACAAATCAAAAACTACAACATTGTATAAGAAAGAATATGACGTGGACGCCAAGATAGTGACGTCATCAAAAAATAAAAATTTTAGAAATTTTGGAAATTTTATTTCGAACGACTCTAGTGTTGAACATTTTGCTCTAACTCCAACACGAGAGGCGCTAGAGAACTACAAAGCGGACTCGGTCAAAACACGCAAACTGCGCAAAAACAATCTCGTTTCTAAAGGGTTAAACAAATCTATTTCCCAACTATTTTGTATGGTTTCACAATTGATTCCAGATGCAATGAATAAAACATGCAGCATTCATTTTAATTTATACCCACTTTTCGGTTTCTTATATATCCAGCAAAAATAGCTTCTCTATTTCTCTCTTTTCTTTTAAATTCATCTTTGGACATTGTGAATTCGTGGACGTCGCACGTGTTTCTTTTCTTTGTTATTATCTGCAAAAACAACGTCAATAAAAGTCAACGTTTCTGCTTCGGAATTAAGACATAAAGATGAGTGGTTTGTTTACCAACTGATTTCTCTGACACACACACAGAGCTCATAATATTTAACATGCCGCGTGTAGTTGAGATGTTATTAACAAATGCCAATTTTAACTAAACTGATCTGAACTTGATGAAAATTAAATTTAAACTTTTAAGTAAAAATTTTAATATTCGAGTAAAATTTTAAACATTCGATTAAAAATATAGATTTTCAACTACATATGTTTCATAGCATTTTTATAGATTATTTTGGTAGAATCTTAAATATGATCTTTTGGTGCATAACAAAACCAGTACCCTTGTAGAACTTCCAATGAAGAAGATCGCTTGTTTTCCACCGACTCCAAACCAGGAGATGTCGCTATTGAGCGATTTAGGAGTTGGGGAACTACCATCATCAGGATCGTCAACGTTATCCTCAAAATCGAGTCTTCAAAAAAAAATTATTTTTAAAAGCAGTGTCGCTTTTATTTTTAGATATTCTTTATATCTTTTTTATTGATTTGTACCATTTTTTGTTTAATCCACTAAACCGGCTTCATGCCCAATCCTCTAAGTGCATTTTATAAGAACAATATAGTTTTAGCCTGATGCGCTATTATTGATGCAAATAGCTGGACAAAGTTGGATATTGACCCCCCCCCCATTTACCATTACCATCTAACTTGTTGGCTATAGGCTGGGATTGCCAGGTGGATTTGTAGTCAAGTTTAAAAATGATGGGTGATATTATACAAAAAAATATACTTGACATTCCTTTTTTTTCCATTATTCAGCTGTGAATATTTGCTTGACAACCAATTTGTAGTAGCAAAATTTATCCATGTTGCCAAGGTTGTTGATTCCAATAATTTTTGTCTTATTTAAAATCAGTTGCAATTATGTTAATGACGTGCCTATGGCTTAGTTTTTATTTGCAAAGAAAAAAATCAACGCTTATGTTCTTGGACACAAAAACCGATAAAACAATTTAAACATTCATCAGTGCTTACTCTTTTACATCTCTGTCTTTGCGGTTAAACTTTGACAGTCGGTAGATGGCCCAGTTGTTAAGTTGTCTTGACGACATCCCTTCTCCATTATCATGGACACAAAGAACATGCTCACCAGAGGCGCTATTGAGGTGCTAAAATAAAGCATTCATCACATCGTTAACGTGGCTGACACATGGAGAGAATTATATAGAAAAACGGTCTTGGCAACAAGTCCATAATGGGTTCGAAACTGAGTAAATAACTGACTTAATGGCTTGATTTGTATAAAATCCATAAAATGATTGCTTCATTACTTAACAGAAGAAGAATAGGCAAAAAGATTAACACACCAAACTTAATTCAATGTATCTTGATCTTTTATTTCGAACTGTAGCTGCAAGGGCATTGTCTATCAGCTCCGCAAATGCAAATGCTGCAAAGTATCATTTTTTACTATGTATATTCATAGAAATTTGATATATATTAGTAAACCCACCAGCATTTTCATCAGTCATTAGACCATGCTAAATAAGTGGTTACCACCCACACAGACCCCAAAATTTTTAAAACATTTTTTAACAAACACTGTACATCACCTTTCACTTGTGCTTAATATTTTGTTCTATATTTTCTGTGTGTATGTGAAAATTTAAGCCTGAGTTTCATAACTTCTAAAAACACTTATTTGGGATTTAACATAAAAAACAGCAACATAAAAACTTACGAAGTGGATTAATGCTTCCTTCACTTGCATAATACTCATATATTCCACTCTTGATCAGTGTATCATAATGTGGCTGGAATTCAATGCGTTCAGCAACTGGAGCTTCTAACGGCTGATCGGAGTGGTTGAGAAGGTACAAGGTGTCTCCACTCTCAATGAGTGTCACTGGATGGGATATGATATTCATGTTTATCTCAGTGGATAGAAAAATGCAAGGGGTATTAAAACACGGGGAATCGTCGGATTACCTCACCACTACTGCCGGGTTACCGGAGCTATTACAGTGTGCTGTGTAAGGTTTACATGTTCCTTTAATGTGATAGAACCCATAATTCCACTGGGTTCAGGCAAGGTCCTTAAGTGCTTTGTCAAAGACACAACCGCTTAAGTAGCGACCAGTTTTAAACCTGCAACACTTCTGCTGAGACGCAAAGCAGTAACTCACCTAGCTTATCGGTTGAAATAGAAATATGTAATTTTTGATTACTAATTTTAAATCTGACTCATTTAATTCCAATTTTGAAAAGTGCATGCAATAGAAAACAACAATAATTGCGTTAACCCCTAGTCTTGACTAAATTCAATTAGTAAATTAACTAAAGGGCAATTTAATTTAAACCGCTGTCTAATAAATACTATTTAATATCAGAAATACACGAACCAAAACTGTCATCGTTATTTATTACACTTCTTCCAGTAGTAGTTATGACAAATTCTTCATCAGATGGAACATCAAACACCTGGGAAGGTATTGGAAACTAGATCGTATAAAGTAAGGATTTTATATATAAATTAGAAGGATACCAATAAAGTAGAGGGATTTAATATACATAATACAGCTAGGCAAATCTGCATAATATGTAACTTTCCTTATGTTTGTGATATAGAATATAATATATTCATGTTTATCCCACATGCGGCTAGAGACAGAACGGTAACCTGATTTTTATCTGCTGGATGGCGCTATTTATCAGCTGTACTAAAGTGGGGAGGAGGGAAACCACTAACTAAAATTACGGACACTAATTTTAACCCATTCCTGAACACTAAACTCAACCGCAAGACTAACACTAACTCTAGCCCCATGTTTATTACACCATTTACGCATTTTAAGTAAATAGTGTTTACAATCAAAAAACTGCAAAGAGATCGAATACTTTAGCCAATGCTTGGACAAATTTCAAAAATGCTCAGACAAGCTGAATGCGGGGTTATGATGAGTTTGTTTATAACTAAGAAACAAAAGAGTTAAAAAAACGGAAAAAAAGATCCCCGTATGAGAATCGAACCACAGTCTCCCGCGTGACAGGCGGCGACGCTTACCACTACACTAACGAGGAATACGATTAGTAAGTGCGAAAACTAGTATAAGACCACTCAGTCGCGGATGCCTCTAAATCAGTGGTTCCCAACCTTTTTGTCTTAGTGACCCCCTTAAAATTTTTCGCAGATTCCATGACCCACGCTTATATTCTATCCTAAATGCAAAATTAGAAAGTAAGCACTAAAATATTTTACTTGAATTTATTAACAAATCAGTGCGATGGTTGACCTTGTAGGTCTGCAGCTAGTTGTGTATCATGCTTTCCTTAACTATTTTTACCAATTTCGAGTCTTGACTGATTTATGTTGTATAATTTATACTAGGCTACTTCCCTAATAAAGTTTCAATTTGCAGATATTGTACGTTAAGAGTCACGTGGTTATAGTTTATGACATCACAATCGACGCACACTGATGCAATAATATTGTGCTACAAGTAATCCGAATGAAATGTCTTAATGAAAAGTTATACACAGAATAGCACATACTACTAGCGTACCGGTACCCAGTCCTACTGACATTCACCTTTGTTCTTACATTGCCAACAGCTTCGCGACCCCGTTTAACATGCTTTGCGACCCCTTTGGGGGTCGCGACCCCCAGGTTGGGAACCACTGCTCTAAATACTACAGGACCGCTTAGATCACTTAGATTGCTAAAGAAAGTAATTTTAACCCTGTCCCAAACACTAATCTCAACCCCAGAACTAACTTTAACCCCAACCCTAACATTAATATCGAAAATAGTTACTCCCCAGATAATTCCAAAAAAATAAATAGCGCCACCCAGCAGAGAAAAATGAGACTACCGTTCCGTCCCTAGTCGCATCTGTTTATCCCTGTGAATAAGAAAACGCAAGGGGCCTTAACATATGGGCAATTGTCAGATCACCTCACGTACACCTTCTAGTTAGATAAGCACACTTTAATTATCATAGTTGAAACAGCTCCGGTTCTAGAAATTACTAAATTATCGCTTGGAGAGCTTGGTTAGAGGGTTAGGGTTAAATATAGGGTTTCGAGCGCTAAAAGAGATCCTGTAGTAATACGAGGTACCTCAACAGCTCTATTAGCAAGACAGTGGGCACCTGGTATTCTAAATAATGCCTGTGGTTTAATTGTACTTTTCTTTCTCCCGGAAAAACAGCACTATCGTATGTCCACTGTACCTGTAATATCTTCTCGAGAAAGACATCGTGGGAGAACACTCCGCCAATATGGATTTTCTTTCTGTCTGTGTTTTCAGCGTTCCTTCGATCATACACAAAGACATAAGCATCTTCTTCGTCATCCATTACCTGATTCTGTATCAAACGCAATGCACCAATATTCACACGGTTTATTTTGATACTTTCTACATAATGGACCAAATTTAACCCGAGATATAGATATAGGTATTAAATACAAACAATGTTTTTTGGAGAATTGCGCCATTTTGTTAATCTTTTTTTACTATATAATTCAAACTATCACTAAATCAACAATAAAATAACAGTTAATTTAAATATCCACGGAATTACGAATGTTTAATTATTTTCATTTTTTAATTTAAATTAATCTTGAATGCCTGTAATTTCAATTCAACCCCTGCCCACCTGGTTAATTGTTTTTACCATAACATGCATGTCAATGTTATTATGGGTCCCATTTGGAAAAATGGGACACATATTGTTTTTGTCCGTTTTTTTTTTTTTTTTTTTTTTTCTTTTTTTTTCGTCAAACGCTTTACAGGCATGGCTTGTGGCAACGACATCTACCAGAAGGGTAATGGAATCGCAATAAAACTTTGTCGTGTGTTAGATCACATGGTCTAGATGTGCACGGATCAAAATTTTGCGGAATATACTGAGGGGAATTCCCCTGGGAGGTGAAAAACCAAAACGGTATCTTTTTTTAAAAAAATAGCTTTCTTGGGCATAGCGCTTGAACGGCTAATCCAATTTTAATTAAATTTGGTAAACTGTAAGGGCATCAGCCACTGATATACCATTTACAAGAATTAAAAAAATTACCCAGGGAAATACCCTAAAAATAAGATTTTGTTTTCAAATCATGATTGTGGCATGCATTGGTTGTGGCACCGACATCTACCAGAAGGAGTAATGGAATTGCAATAAAACTTTGTCATTTGTTAGACAACATGGTCTAGATATGCAGAAACCAATATTATTGGTAATATACTCAGGGGAATTCCCCTGGTAGGTGAAAAACCAAAACGGTATTTTTTTTAAAAAAAAGAGCGTTTTTGGGCAGAGCGCTTAAACGGCTACTCCAATTTCATTTAAATTTGGTAAACTGTAAGTGCATTAGCCAATGATATAACACTTAAAAGAATTTAAAAAATTACATAGGGAAATACCCTAAAAATAAGATTTTGTTTTCAAATCATGATTGTGACAGACATGGGTTGTGGCACCGACATCTACCAGAAGGAGTAATGGAATTACAATGAAACTTTGTCATTTGTTAGAAAACATGGTCTAGATATGCAGAAACCAAAATTTTGGGTAATATGCCCAGGGGATTTCCCCTGGGAGGTAAAAAAACAAATCGGAATTTTTTTAAATTAGGTTTTTGGGGCATAGCGCTTATACGGCCAAAATGTTAGTTCCCTATCCGCCTTATTGAGCAAAAAGAAAAAGGGAACATAGGGAAATACCCTAAAAATTATGATTTGTTTTAAACCATGATTGTAACAGGCATGCTATATCGCTTCGAAATCTCCAATAAGGAGTCGCCAAAGCGGATTAAAACTGATTGTTAGATTATCTAACAAACATCTAACTTAGATAACATAACTTAGATATGTTAAGCAGAAATTTATGTACTAAACCTAGGGGAACTCTCCGAAATAATGAAAAACTTAATCGGGCTGTTTCGGGAATTTACCTTCCCTTTACCAAAGCGCTTGACAAGAGGCTTAAATTTAAAACATTTGTGGTAAAATGTTCGTAAATCGAACACGCTTTTTCTTTTTTTAACTACACATGGAAAAGAAGTTTGGTTTAATAACTATGGGACCCATGCGTTTATGCTTGCAGAAACAAAACTATGACAGTCCGGTTAAAAATTTCAGGAATATTACATAACATGGATCTGACGTGCACATATCTGACAATAACATATATTGTGTAATGAACATTAATAACAAGATCGGGACCCATGCGTTTATGCTTGCAGAAACAAACTACTAACCCGGTGTATAAAATACAAATTGTGGTTAGGGACCCTGCTCGCATATATATATCATACAAAATGTGTTTTACCAAATAATAGTGGTTTTAAAACACGTGGTTGACACTCTCTAGTTTTATTATGGGTCCCATTTGAAAAAATGGGACACATATTGTTTTTGTCCGTTTTTTTTCGTTTTTTTTTCGTTTTTTTCTTCGTCAAGCGTTTGACAGACATGGCATGTCGCCCCGACATCTACCAGAAGGAATAATGGAATCGCAATAAAACGTGGTGATCTGTTAAACAACATGGTCTAGATATGCAGAAACCAAAATTTTGGGTGATAAATCCAAGGGAATTCCCCTCGGACGTTAAAAACCAAAAAGGTATTTTTTTTTCTAAAAAATTAGCTTTTTTGGGCATAGCTTTTTTGGGCATAGCGCTTGAACGGCTGCTCCAATTTGAATCCGATTTGGTGTAATGTAAGTGCATTACTCACCGATTTAACAGTTAGAAGAAATAAAAAAATTACCTAGGAAAATACCCTAAAAATTAATATTTTATTCTCAAATGATGATTGTGACAGGCATGGCATGTCGCCCCGACATCTACTAAAAGAAGTAATGGAATAGCAATGAAACTTGGTGATTTGTTAGACAACATGGCCTAGATATGCAGAAACCAAAATTTTGAGTGATAAATCCAAGGGAATACTAATGGGGCGTTAAAAACCTAAACGGTATTTTTTTCTAAAATTAGCTTTTAGGCCATAGCGCTTGAACGGCTGCTTAAACTGATTCAGATTTGGTGGAATGTAAGTGCATTAGTCACTGATTTAAAAATTAGAAAAGTTAAAAAAATTATTTAGGGAAATACCCTAAAATAAAAGATTTTGTTCTCAAATCGTGATTGTGACAGGCATGGCATGACGCCCTGACATTTACCAAAAGGAATGTTTAGTTTAGTTTAGTTTATTTTTTGTTTCCACGATGAAAACACAAAGCGGGACTATCGGTAAAAATTTGGAAAACGGGAAAAAACGGCAAAACGACAGTCGTTAGAACACGTCTAAAAAAAAAGAAATAAACTATTAAAATTCTGTATAATTTGACGTGGCCGCTAAACCCAATAAAAAAAATAAAAAAAATATTAAAAATAATTAATTAATTGTTTATAAAATAAAAATTGCACTAAGCCTCGAAGAAAAGTGTGCGGTAAAGCGACCCGTGCATGGGGGGAGTCGGTATAATGAATAATGTAGTAGTAACAAAACTTAGTCATTTGTTAGACAACATAGTCTAAATA
>CH002656.1:919-14511 GCA_000149265.1 Ciona savignyi | reverse complement strand
CTGCCCAGGAATGAATCAGAAGTTTGCGGAGCGTGGTAATAATGTCTTCCATACTGCGACACACGAAGTAGCCTCTCTGCTTACCAGAAACCATGATTGAATTACACTAGATGTACAATGAACACCATGGTGGACATGTTCCATGATACTTTTGATAAAACAATTAAAATCTGCAGGGACAATCAAAAACTTTAATTCTAGATCAAGAATTTATTGCTGGAACGAACACTGCTGGGAAATGTAACTGAATCCCTGAGGCCTCATATTCAACATATTGATGAACTTACATTAAAAAAATGCACACAACTGAACAAGTGTATGCGGGGATTCATGCACAGCTATCAATGATCGACCGAACAACGTAAATCTTGGGAACCATATTTCAAGTATCTCCACATCAATCACTGATTTATTATAGATGTGTATATTTACACAAAGTTGTGTCCTGCGACTATACCGCGTTGTTGTACAGGAGTTCTACTATACACAACATGCTGCAATAGATTATTAGAATTACCATTATATTTCTACTAATTTATTTAGACTTTTCTACTAATTTATTTAGATCGGACAGTGACTTCTTGATTTGGCTACAAAACAATAAAATAAATAGAAATAAATAAATGAGGAAATACTATTACAACTGAACATTAATTAGTCCTCGGTTATAAACTGCAAGATCAAACGTAACACTGCATGTTGTAGTTTGTTAGATAACTTCTTAGTGATTTGATTAAAAGCTCAACCAAACCATAATCAAGTATAAACGAAGTACCCACCATTTTCTTATTGCTAAGACATTTTTAAAATGCCGGTGTACCGATCGGTTATAATTTTTTTTCATTTATGTGTGTTAGTTACCAAAACAGACGAATGTGGAATTTTGTTTCATATGGCAATGTTCTTACCCATTATGGACTCGTCCCTCAGTCTGTTCTTGTATTCACGGGGATAAACATGAATATCCTATCCTATCCTATATTCCAGTAGCTAAGTTGTTATAATTTGTTATATTTATAATGAATATTCAAATTGGTTTGTTTCTATTGTCTATTTAATTATTAAACATTTAATTCAACCTGCAGCTGTAGCATGAATATATGGCATACAACATGTGTTTTACAAATAGTTGTGGTGAAACACGTGGTTAACACTTACTAGTTAAACTATAATTAATAGGATATTCATTGTGTAGTTTTGATATTCCTGTTCCACACAGATCAAACTTAGAGTGGGAATCTATGGGATGTTGGATGACCACACAGCACAATGTCTGGCTGGGTTGTGTTGGCAAAATATCGGAACTGGAATTGTACTGGGTCCAACTTTCACCAGAAGGTCAACTTATGTTGCAAGAAGCAATACAACAACTCCCTTCTCCACAGGTAAGTCTCAGTTTCATGTGATGTTGTGTATGGTTGATATGTTTTCAATAAATTGAGTTATATTGATTGAAGCTATGTGGGCCATAATGATGGAAGTTCTATTTTTTATTTGTTTACATAAATATGCTGCAAATTTTATATTCAATATAATTAAAAATGCATTATACAGCTTTTTTGAATACACACAAAAAATTAAACAAAAGTACTAATTATAGATCCTATTGCCTATGTGCATAGTCAAATAGGGGCAAGTGCATTATTTAACTTTGTTGTAATATATATTTATTATGAAACACAAAATCATAAATTTTAAACCTAAATTTTGGCTTGAAAAAAAACTAATGTTTAAATAATTAAATATTTTGTTCCACATGATCAGTTATTAAATAATGACCGTCAAATGAAAGTACCATAATTGGAGCCAACTGTTATGGTTGGAACCAGGTTACTTCATACAATAGCTCATATACAAGAGTGAAGGTTATAACCAGACAGGTTTCGGTTCGATCTTCACCCTGACCACTTTCTGCGCAGTTGTGTGTAAAATGGACTGAGTTTTTGAAAAACATTTCCCTGAAAATTAAATTAAATAGCCATAAACTCCAGGAAAAGTTTACTTAAAAACCTTAATTACAAAGGTATGCTGTTGTTTAAAACTTGTTTCTGTTTTTAAAAGATATATCATTTAGCTTTCCAACAAGACCAAACTTTGGCAGTTTCAACCAGAAGTTTTGGAGAATTTTTTTTTATTTTGAATGATCACATGTCAAAATAACCAAATTTGATTATCTCGTTTTTAAGCTACTTGGTTCCGTTTGCCTACGACCCATCTGGTATAATTTGATTAAGTTCCAGGATACCCTGCTGTAACAACTAACACCAGTGAATCACCATACTGTTCCAAAACGGGCTACTATATTAATAAAATGCACAAAGATATCAAATCATGTTTTGCCCCCAATATTCCAGCTGCTAAGTTGTTATAATTTGTTATATTTCTAATGAATATTCAAATTGGTTTGATTGATATATGATTAGGATATAAATAATTTAATCCACAGGATATATTTATTGAGTTTTAACGTTCCTGTTCTACACAGATCAAACTTAAAGTGAGAATCTATGAAAGGTTGGAAGAAAAAAGGTTAGATGACTACGCTGCACAATGTCTGGCTGGGTGTGTTGGCAAAATATCGGAACTGGATTTGAACTGGGACAAACTTTCACCAGAAGGTCAACGTATATTGCAAGAAGCAATTCAACAACTCCCTTCTCCCCAGGTAAGCCTCAGTTTCATGTGATGTTGTATATGATTGATATGTTTTCAATAAATTGAGTTATATTGATTGAAGCTATGTGGGCCATAATGATGGGAAGTTCTATTTTTTATTTGTTTATTAAATATAGTTGAAATTTTAAAGTCAAAATAGTTAAATACGTATAATATAAGTTTCTTCTTACATAAACACAAGAATTCGTTTACGCCATTAAATAAATAGTGACCATCAAAAGAAAGTACCAAAATGGGAGCCAACTGTTATGGTTGGAACCAGGTTCCTTCATACAATAGCTCATATACAAGAGTGGAGGTTATAACCAGACAGGTTCTCGGTTCGATCTTCACCCTGACCTATTTCTGCGCGGTTGTGTGTAAAATGGACTGAGTTGTTTATGAGCTTTATTGTCATGAAACAAACATATACCCACTTCCATACCCTGCCGGCCTAACTTATTTTTAGAAATTTGCTCAAGTATATTTGATTTGATGACATCATTACAATATTATTACGTCACTTACGTATACCCATCCCCATTTTTTTTTAATGTTGTAGAATAATGTGGCCAATATCAGTTATTCAAATCCCCCAAAAACGTGGTATTACGAAAAAAATCGTTTGTTTTTAGAAAAAGTGTTACCTTAAAATGAAATTAAATAGTCAAAAACTCCAGGAAAAGTTTACTTAAAAACTTCAATTACAAAGGTATGTTGCTGTATAAAAATTGCTGCTGTTTTAAAAGGTATATCATTCAGCTTTCCAACAAGTCAAATTTAGAAGTTTTAACAAGAAATTTGGGAGATTTTACATTTCGAATGATCACATGTCAAAATAACCAAATTTGATTATCTCGTTTTTAAGTTACATGGTCTCCATATAGATTCCATACATTGTCCCGACTCTAGTCCAGGTCGGACTGTCACATGCCCCTGACACCATTCCATCTTGCAGAAGAAAGAACCAAATTAATAACATCACCCTGCCGACAAGACACAACCTGGCCAATTCCAATACTAGCAGCCCCCATCACATAGTGGGGAAGGATACTCATGTTTATCCATGGAGTTTGGGAAATGTATGAAGTTATAACTCAAGACACCAACCACCCAGAGCCATGTTATTAAGCTATTACAATGTGTATGTGGCATATGCATTTGTGTGGTGTACGATGGTGCAACTGATCAACTAGTTGGGTTTATTATTCTTTCCACGATGAAAAAACGCAACAAAGACAGATACTTTTATAACAATTTAAAACTGGAAAAACACGGCAAAACTACATTCTTAAAATCATGTCTATGATTAAAGTAATTATTTAGAGAGGGTATAGTCAAGAGGTGGCTGTCAACCCTAAGTTGCATTTTAATAAACTGGATAAATGTTATAAAATCACAATTACAACAAAAAGGACTTAAAGAAACTTAAATATTTATATAAAACAATTTAAATAAAATAAAGAACAATTAAAACCACAAATACAATAGTAATTTCAATTTTGTTTGTATGTATTTTATAAATGATTATTAAATGTATAATCCATAGGATATATTTATTGTAGAGTTTTAACATTCTTGTTCTACACAGATCAAACTTACAGTGAGAAGCGATATGATGTTGGATGGCCACGTAGCACAATGTCTGGCTGGGTGTGTTGGCAAAATATCGGAACTGGAATTGAACTGGATCAAACTTTCACCAGAAGGTCAACTTATGTTGCAAGAAGCAATACAACAACTCCCTTCTCCCCAGGTAAACCTCATTAGCAGTTTCTTTGGTTGTTTGGGTAATTATAATAAAAATTATTTTTTTATTTAATATAAAAAAATTTATTTAATGTATAGAAAATTTTCATAGTAAGAAAAGGAAAAAACATATATACAGTGGAACCCCGCTTACCTGACCACCTATTGGACCGTCATCAAGCGGTCGCGTTAGCGGGGTAGTCGTGTTAGCGAATTTTCATTTGGAGCAAGCTGTGCTCACATGCAGCCAAACTTCTGTTTTTTTACTAAATCTCCACAAAATGCCATTATTTTTTATCAGATACTGCAGAATGCTTTAATCAACTGTTAGTAATTAAGTTTATTTTATAAACTTCAGTTATGTTTTCCATAATTTTTTTTGTGTGTGTACGCGCTCATTTAATCGTATTGTTTTGATCATAAAATAAAGTTAACCTTATTACTTGGGTGACAAAGGCAAATTATTTAACACTTAGTTTTGGAGCAAAATATGGCGGTCGTGGTCTTGAAACCGCAGTGGTCGTGTTATTGAAAATTATTTGGGACCGCACTGAAGTGGTCCTGATAATGAGGTGGTCGTGTTATTGCAGTGGTCGTCAAGCAGGGTTCCACTGTATTTAAATGTTTTAAAACTAATTTTTGGCATGAAAACTAAACTAATAATTGAATAATCAAATATTTTGTTTCACTTGATCAGTAAATAAATAATGACCATCAAATGAAAGTACCAAAAATGGGAGCCAACTGTTATGGTTGTAACCAGGTTACTTCATACAATAGCTCATATACAAGAGTGGAGGTTATAACCAGACAGGTTCTCGGTTCGATCTTCATCCTGACCATTTTCTGCGCGATTGTATGTAAAATGGACTGAGTTGTTTATAATAAGATTTATTTTCATGAATCACGCACATTACCACTTATATACCCTGCCCACTAATTTCAATTACCGACAAGCCCATACCACATTATTACCCTGCCCCAATCACTATATATCTTCATCACTACTACAAGATCCCCATACCCCCTCTCAAACCATGATTTCACAGGATATATTCATTGTGGAGTTTTAACATTCCTGTTCCACATAGATCAAACTTACAGTGAGAAGCGAATGGGGGTTGGATGACCACATAGCACAATGTCTGGCTGGGTGTGTTGGCAAAATATCGGAACTGCATTTGAACTGGAACGAACTTTCACCAAAAGGTCAACGTATGTTGCAGGAAGCAATACAACAACTGCCTTCTCCCCAGGTAAGCCTCATTTTCATGTGATGTTGTGTATGAATGCTTTATGAAGTTTCATTGGTTTAAGATTACTTCGGAATTTGGAATGTTTGGGTAATCATCATGGAAATTATATTTTTCAAAACATGTCTATAAATAAATTAATTAGATTTGGTACAGTCAAGAGATGGCCGTTAAACCTAAAATGTATTTTAAATAAAAGGAAAAAAGTTATAAAATGAAAATTACAACAAATAGGCCTCAAAGAAACTTTAATATTTAATAAATAAAAAACATGCTGAATATTTAAACCAACAATGACAATAATGATTTCAAATTTGTTTGTATGTTTTTCATAATTGATTATTAAACATATAAACCATAGGATATATTCATTGTGGAGTTTTAACATTCCTATTCCACACAGATCAAGCTTACAGTGAGAAGCTATAGGAGGTTGGATGACCACGCAGCACAATGTCTGGCTGGGTGTGTTGGCAAAATATCGGAACTGGATTTGAAATGGAACAAACTTTCACCAGAAGGTCAACTTATGTTGCAAGAAGCAATACAACAACTCCCTTCTCCCCAGGTAAACCTTATTAGCAGTTTCTTTGGTTGTTTGGGTAATTATAATGAAAATTATTTTTGTTATTTAATATGAAAAAAAATGATTTAATATATGGAAAATTTGCATGGTCAGGTCTAAATGCATTATATAACTCTTTGTATATATTTATAAATTCTTTCATGTTTGTAACAGCATCACCAATACAATAAACTATATGTGTTTTATCTTTTGTAACACTATGTCACCTTTGTTAATTAGTTTATGTTTCAAACTAACGCTTAGACCCCCTACTCTCTGTACTCCATACATACCACAATGTAAAAGTGGCATATGCATTTGGGTGGTGTAATTGGACAGTATAACTGATCAACTAGGTTGGATTATTTTTCTTTTCAAGATGAAAACATGCAACAGAGACAGAGACTTCTTTTTTTTTTCTTTTTTTTTAATCTTTTTTTTCTTCGTCAAAGTTTTGACATGCATGGCATGGCGCCCGACATCTACCAGAAGGAATAATGGAATCGTAATAAAATTATGCCATTTGTTAGACAACATGGTCTAGATATGCAGAAACCAAAATTTTGGGTGATAAATCAAGGGGAATTCCCCTGGGAGGCTAAAAACCAAAACGGTATTTTTTATTAAAAAAATTAGCTTTTTGTGGCATAGCGCTTAAACAGCTGCTCCAATTTGAATAAGATTTGGGAGAATGTAAGTGCATTAGTCACTGATTTAACACTTAAAAGAAATAAAAAAGTACTTAGGGAAATACCCTAAAAATAAGATTTTGTTCTTAAATCATGATTGTGACAAGCATGCCATGTCGCCCCGACATCTACCAAAAGGAATAATGGAATCGTAATGAAAATTTGACATTTGTAAGAGAACATGGTTTGGATACGAAGAAACCAAAATTTTGGGTAATGAATCCAGGGGAATTCCCCTGAGACGTTAAAATCCAAAAGGTTTTTTTTCCAATAAATTAGCTTTTTGGGGCATATAGCGCTGGAACGGCTGCTCTAATTTTGATCAAATTTGGCGAAATGTTGGACTATTAGACACTTTGTGCCAATTAAAAGAAAGAAATCATTTAGTTAGGGTAATTACGTTAAAAACGACGATATGTTCCTGAATTACGTTTGTGACTGACATGCCATATCGCACTGACAAATAAGACAAGCAGTCGACAAATCAAATTAAAACTTTAAGAATTGTTACATAACATGACCCACATCTGTAAAAACAGAAACTTATATACTAAACCAAGGGGAATTCCCTGATACATGAAAAACTAAATCGGGCTGTTTTGGCAATTTAGCTTCATTTCACTTCAGCGCTTGAAAAGAAGGTTTAATTTAAAATAATTGTGGTGAAAATGTTCGTAAATTTAAGACGTTTATTCTTTTTTAACTACACATGGAAAAGGAGTTTGGCTTGATAACTCTGGGACCCATGCGTTTATGCTTGCAGAAACAAACTACATATACTCAGTGTATGAAATACAAATTGTGGTTAGGGACCCTGTAGCATGAGTATATGGCATACGACATGTGTTTTACAAATAGTGGTGGTTAAACACGTGGATGACACTATCTAGTTAAAGATATAAACCATAGGATATATTCATTGTGGAGTTTTAACATTCCTGTTCCACACAGATCAAGCTTACAGTGAGAAGCCATAGGAGGTTGGATGACCACACAGCACAATGTCTGGCTGGGTGTGTCGGCAAAATATCGGAACTGGATTTGAAATGGAACAAACTTTTACCAGAAGGTCAACTTATGTTGCAAGAAGCAATACAACAACTCCCTTCTCCCCAGGTAAGCCTCGGTTTCATGTGATGTTGTGTATGATTGATGTGGTTTAAATGATTAAGTTATATTTATTTAAGCTATTTGGGTAATCATGATGGAAATTTTATGTTTTATTTGTTTAAATAAATATGCTGCAAATTTTATATTCAAACTAATTAAAAATGTATTATTCAACTATGTTTGAATAATCAAATATTTTATTCCACTTAATCAGTTAATAAATGGTGACCATCAAAAGAAAGTACCAAAATGGGAGCCAACTGTTATGATTGGAACTAGGTTACTTCATACAATAGCTCATATACAAGAGTGGAGGTTATAACCAGACAGGTTCTCGGTTCGATCTTCACCCTGACCACTTTCTGCGCGGTGGTGTGTAAAATGGACTTGTTTTTTTATGAATCGAAAAAACATTGAATGTTTTTTAAACCACGAATGACATCTTAAATGGTCGCCATGCATGTTTATGAAAAACATTGTAAAAAGGGATAAAGCTCCGAAACTGCACTTCATAGTTTAATAACACATTGTTGTGGTTATGGTGGTGTTAACTGGTAGAGTATCTTGGTGGGTAAGTGTTGTAGGTTTGAAACTGCTTCAAAGCTATTTGACTGTGTCTTCGGTTGGGGTATTTAGTGGATATTGCATGATACCATAGGATAAATGGGTTTTATTTAAATATAACGAATGTCTTAATCATACACAACACATTGCAATAGCTCCAATATCGTAGGTTGCTGGCGATTTTTCATGAAATAACACTCTCTGCTAGTAAAATATAAGTAACGTATTGTTGCATACCCACATGTTAAACTTATTTTATATTTTTATTCAGAATTTCATTTTAAAAGGAAATGATATTAACGATCTTAAGGAGTGGTTTGATGAATACAAATCCGCGATCACTGAATAAAAACAGCTGGGTAACTGATCCAAATAAAAGATGCTTATATTGTTCAAATGTTGATTTAATTATTGTTCCATATATTCAATAAACGCTTATATTGTTCAAATAATGATTTAATTATTATGGGTCCCATTTGAAAAATTGGGACACATATTGTTTTTGCCCGTTTTTTATTATTTTTTTTTTTGTTAAACGCTTGACAGGCATGGCATGTCGCCCCGACATCTACCAAAAGGAATAATGGAATCGTAATGAAAATTTGACATTTGTAAGAGAACATGGTTTGGATACGTAGAAACCAAAATTTTGGGTAATGAATCCAGGGGAATTCCCCTGAGACGTTAAAATCCAAAAGGTTTTTTTCCTAAAATAATAACCTTTTTGGGGCATATAGCGCTGGAACGGCTGCTCTAATTTTGATCAGATTTAGCGAAATGTTGGACTATTAGACACTTTGTGCCAATTAAAAGAAAGAAATCATTTACTTAGGGTAATTACATTAAAAACGACGATATGTTGCTGAATTACGTTTGTGACTGACATGCCGTATCGCACTGACAAATAAGACAAGCAGTCGACAAATCAGATTAAAACTTTAAGAATTGTTACATAACATGACTCACATCTGTAAAAACAGAAACTTATATACTAAACCTAGGGGAATTCCCTGATACATGAAAAACTAAATCGGGCTGTTTTGGCAATTTAGCTTCATTTCACTTCAGCGCTTGAAAAGAAGGTTTAATTTAAAATATTTGTGGTGAAAATGTTCGTAAATTTAAGACGTTTATTCTTTTTTAACTACACATGGAAAAGAAGTTTGGCTTGATAACTCTGGGACCCATGCGTTTATGCTTGCAGAAACAAACTACATATACTCAGTGTATGAAATACAAATTGTTGTTAGGGACCCTGTAGCATGAGTATATGGCATACGACATGTGGTTTACAAATAGTGGTGGTTAAACACGTGGTTGACACTATCTAGTTAAACATATAAACCATAGGATATATTCATTGTGGAGTTTTAACAATTCTGTTCCACACAGATCAAGCTTACAGTGAGAAGCCATAGGAGGTTGGATGACCACACAGCACAATGTCTGGCTGGGTGTGTCGGCAAAATATCGGAACTGGATTTGAAATGGAACAAACTTTCACCAGAAGGTCAACTTATGTTGCAAGAAGCAATACAACAACTCCCTTCTCCCCAGGTAATCCTCATTAGCAGTTTCTTTGGTTGTTTGGGTAATTATAATGAAAATTATTTTTGTTATTTAATATGAAAAAAAATGATTTAATGTATGGAAAATTTGCATGGTCAGGTCTAAATGCATTATATAACTCTTTGTATATATTTATAAATTCTTTCATGTTTGTAACAGCATCACCAATACAATAAGCTATATGTGTTTTATCTTATGCAACACTATGTCACCTTTGTTAATTAGTTTATGTTTCAAACTAACGCTTAGACCCCCTACTCTCTGTAGTCCATACATACTACAATGTAAAAGTGGCATATGCCTTTGGGTGGTGTAATTGGACAGTATAACTGATCAACTAGGTTGGATTATTTTTCTTTTTAAGATGAAAACATGCAACAGAGACAGAGACTTCTATAACAATTTGAAACTGGATAAACACGGCAAAAGTACATTCTTTAGAACATGTCTATGATCATATTAATTAAACAGAGTTGGTATAGTAAAAGAGGTGGCCGTCAAACCTAAGACGTATTTTAATAAACTGAAAAAATGTTATAATATCAAAATTACAACAAATAGGTCTCAAAGAAACTTTAATATTCCCATATAAAAATAAATAAAAATAAGAAGAATTAAAACCACAAAGACGGTAATGATTTTAAATTTGTTTGTATGTTTTTCATAATTGATTATTATGGGTCCCAATTGAAAAATTGGGACACATATTGTTTTGTCCGTTTTTTTTTCGTTTTTTTCTTCGTCAAAGGTTTGACAGGCATGGCATGGCGCCCCGACATCTACCAGAAGGAATATTGGAATCGTAATGAAACTTAGCCATTTGTTAGACAACATGGTCTAGATATGCCAGAAACCCAAATTTTGGGTGATAAATCAAGGGGAATTCCCCTGGGAGGTTAAAAACCAAAACGGTATTTTTTATAAAAAAAATTAGCTTTTTGTGACATAGCGCTTGAACAGCTGCTTCAATTTGAATAAGATTTGGTGGAATGTCAGTGCATTAGTCACTGATTTAACACTTGGAAAAAATAAAAAAAGTACTTAGGGAAATACCCTAAAAGTAAGATTTTGTTCTTAAGTCATGATTGTGACAAGCATGCCATGTCGCCCCGACATCTACCAAAAGGAATAATGGAATCGTAATGAAAATTTGACATTTGTAAGAGAACATGGTTTGGATACGAAGAAACCAAAATTTTGGGTAATGAATCCAGGGGAATTCCCCTGAGACGTTAAAATCCAAAAGGTTTTTTTTTCAATAAATTAGCTTTTTGGGGCATATAGCGCTGGAACGGCTGCTCTAATTTTGATCAAATTTGGCGAAATGTTGGACTATTAGACACTTTGTGCCAATTAAAAGAAAGAAATCATTTAGTTAGGGTAATTACGTTAAAAACGACGATATGTTCCTGAATTACGTTTGTGACTGACATGCCATATCGCACTGACAAATAAGACAAGCAGTCGACAAATCAGATTAAAACTTTAAGAATTGTTACATAACATGACCCACATATGTAAAAACAGAAACTTATATACTAAACCTAGGGGAATTCCCTGATACATGAAAAACTAAATCGGGCTGTTTTGGCAATTTAGCTTCATTTCACTTCAGCGCTTGAAAAGAAGGTTTAATTTAAAATATTTGTGGTGAAAATGTTCGTAAATTTAAGACGTTTATTCTTTTTTAACTACACATGTGAAAAGAAGTTTGGCTTGATAACTCTGGGACCCATGCGTTTATGCTTGCAGAAACAAACTACATATACTCAGTGTATGAAATACAAATTGTGGTTAGGGACCCTGTAGCATGAGTATATGGCCTACAACATGTGGTTTACAAATAGTGGTGGTTAAACACTTGGTTGACACTCTCTAGTTAAACATATAAACCATTGGATATATTCATTGTGGAGTTTTAACATTCCTGTTCCACACAGATCAAGCTTACAGTGAGAAGCCATAGAAGGTTGGATGACCACCCAGCACAATGTCTGGCTGGGTGTGTCGGCAAAATATCGGAACTGGATTTGAAATGGAACAAACTTTCACCAGAAGGTCAACTTATGTTGCAAGAAGCAATACAACAACTCCCTTCTCCCCAGGTAAACCTCATTAGCAGTTTCTTTGGTTGTTTGGGTAATTATAATGAAAATTATTTTTGTTATTTAATATGAATAAAACTGATTTAATGTATGGAAAATTTGCATGGTCAGGTCTAAATGCATTATATAACTCTTTGTATATATTAATAAATTCTTTCATGTTTGTAACAGCATCACCAATAAAATAAGCTATATGTGTTTTATCTTATGCAACACTATGTCACCTTTGTTAATTAGTTTATGTTTCAAACTAACGCTTAGACCCCCTACTCTCTGTAGTCCATACATACTACAATGTAAAAGTGGCATATGCATTTGGGTGGTGTAATTGGACAGTATAACTGATCAACTAGGTTGGATTATTTTTCTTTTTAAGATGAAAACATGCAACAGAGACAGAGACTTCTATAACAATTTGAAACTGGATAAACACGGCAAAAGTACATTCTTTAGAACATGTCTATGATCATATTAATTAAACAGAGTGGGTATAGTAAAAGAGGTGGCCGTCAAACCTAAGACGTATTTTAATAAACTGAAAAAATGTTATAATATCAAAATTACAACAAATAGGTCTCAAAGAAACTTTAATATTCCCATATAAAAATAAATAAAAATAAGAAGTATTAAAACCACAAAGACGGTAATGATTTCAAATTTGTTTGTATGTTTTTCATAATTGATTATTATGGGTCCCAATTGAACAATTGGGACACATATTGTTTTTTTCCGTTTTTTTTTCTTTTTTTTTATCTTTTTTTTTCTTCGTCAAAGGTTTGACAGGCATGGCATGGCGCCCCGACATCTACCAGAAGGAATAATGGAATCGTAATAAAATTATGCCATTTGTTAGACAACATGGTCTAGATATGCAGAAACCAAAATTTTGGGTGATAAATCAAGGGGAATTCCCCTGGGAGGTTAAAAACCAAAACGGTATTTTTTATTAAAAAAATTAGCTTTTTGTGGCATAGCGCTTAAACAGCTGCTCCAATTTGAATAAGATTTGGTAGAATGTAAGTGCATTAGTCACTGATTTAACACTTAAAAGAAATAAAAAAAGTACTAAGGGAAATACCTAAAAATAAGATTTTGTTCTTAAATCATGATTGTGACAAGCATGCCATGTCGCCCCGACATCTACCAAAAGGAATAATGGAATCGTAATGAAAATTTGACATTTGTAAGAGAACATGGTTTGGATACGTAGAAACCAAAATTTTGGGTAATGAATCCAGGGGAATTCCCCTGAGACGTTAAAATCCAAAAGGTTTTTTTCCCTAAAATAATAACCTTTTGGGGCATATAGCGCTGGGAATTTCCACCACATGGA
>CH002657.1:851225-881015 GCA_000149265.1 Ciona savignyi | reverse complement strand
AAGAATCCTATATAAACTAAGGATAACTCTATTCTTTTAGAGAACTCGGGAAGCTCACTTTTGGTCTGATCAATTTTATCACCTTTACCCCACCTACCTAAACTATGACTTGTGTATAGTAATGTTGTACACTTTCTTATTATACAATAAATCACCTAATCCTTATTACCATCAGTCTTTCCATGTTTAAACTCTGTTTAAGTTAAGGCACTGCTACACACTAATGACTTTCCTTCTTTCCTCTATAATTATTAAAGTTTAAGAAAAAAACATAATAGATTTTAAAAAAACATAAAAAGGATAAATACGGTATTTCACTATATCAGAAAACATTGCTTATTTAAGAAGAAATAAAACTGTGCATTTCATTTACAGATGTTCTAACAACTGCTGTCACAACACAAACAAACTAAACTATAATTCAAGATATTATCTCAGCTTACGTTTCATAGAGTTTTCTTGCTTGTTGTACCCGATCGTGCTTGGAAACTTTGCGTTTCAATGGAGATTTGCTTTTCTTTTCTATATATAACAGAATTAAAAACTACACACAGCGTACTTTGGTTTTAACTGGGGGTAATTACAAGCATGTTTTTTAAAATAAAAATTCACACCTGGTGCATTAAATGGTAAAACAATTTTGTCCAATTCAAGTTGGCACAACAAATTTTTAAATTCCGCAAAATTTAGTTGGCCATCTTCCTGGTCCAGTTGTAAAGGAACAATCTTGTTTAAAACTTCCTCAACTGCAGCTTGATCTGCAATGCTTGAAAATGTGTCCACCATACATCTGTTAATAATGGCAGCTTGCTTAGTATATGATACTGATGTTTCATCAATGTCAGGATCACGGCACAAACTTTATGACATTTCAGGATATAGGATATTTATGTTTTATCAGTTTTCTATTAACTCACTGTGCTATTCGGCTTAATATTTATTGCTAGATTTAGCTAATTTTACGAATATGTAGAGCCTACTCTTCAAGTGTTTAAAGGCAAAAATTGTGTTTTTATATTAGAAAAAAATGTTTTTTTAATTATATTACTAAGAAAATTTAATTTTAATCATAAAAATACATTTAGTACTAATAATTAATAACTAATATGAGACTTATGCTATTTTTAGGTTATTGGAGTATCTATTTATATTTCATGATGAAAACATTTAATCTTTACCGAAACATGTCTTTAAATTGTTGAAGTGTCAAGTACCCAGTTTTATTTAAATCGAACACATTGAATAATAAGTGCATCTTTTTATTGGAAGAACCTGCAATATTACCAGTGCATAAAAACATAGAAGATATATCCAAATAACCTTTCAATGATATATGATTGCTGCATATTACCAGACTCATATTACAGAAGTTTTGATATCACTAGATGCGGTAGTGATTTTGGAAGGTCTAAGACATGCCAATCCATGTGACTCAAACAGATGCCAAATCTTCATACATAATCACTACAATAAAAGCCAATAGCGACTACATACCTTTGACAAAAAAGACAAGAATCTTTCTGAAATCATTAAATGAGATGAAACCATCTCCATTATCATCAGCTACACAGAAGATGTTACGAACAAATAAAGAATCGGATTTCATTTGAAGAAGGTTGGCAAACTCATCTTTGCTTAACTGGATATTGATCAAGTTCTCTGGGAATGCGGATGGAACAACTTGGGTCTCCATTTGCCAAATCTAATTCAGTGCAAAGTGATTAGCTTGACTACCGGTGTCTACATGGCCACATTTGAAGCAACTTTTCATTCTATTTTTAAAAAATCAACATTTATTTGGATCTTGTCTGGCCTGGTTGGTCTAGCGGTTAAGTGTGTCGCCTTTCAATCGAAAGGTTGCAGGTGCAAAACTGGTCTCTAGGAAGTTGGTTGTGTTCTTGGGCAAAGCACTTTACGGACATTGCCTGAACCCAGCAGATTATTGGGTTCAACCAAATTGAAGGAACATGTCTATCATATACAACACACTGCAATAACTCCGGTAACCCGACGATGGTCGCGAGGTGATCTGACGATTGCCCGTGTGATAACCCCATTCACGGGGATAAACATGAATATCCTATCCTATCTTTAGTCTATACACAATTATTGCAAGCATAATCTATTATGAAAGTGTACAGAATTTGGGTCCAGAAGCATGTTGTAATGTAAAATTATAAAAAATGTAGACACATTTGTTGTGACAAACAACCTGTGATAAACACGCTTGATAGAAACTTGAAACTTTCAAGTCACGCTTTTTTTTGGTATTTGCTTCCTTGGAAAATTCCTTTTCATTGAGTGATTTTTCTTCCCAGGAAATTTGGTTTGCTCTAAAGAACCATCGGAGCGAGTTGAGAAATAAATTACGATCATGTGTCTTCGGGAATACCAGAACCTTAAAAACAGGTGGCCGTTTTTTTAAAACCACAGGACAATTTCATATTAATCTTAAGATAACACATTTTACACACCAGATCATATGTATGCTTCGCACATCTCAAAAAAATTCTGTTTTTTTCGCCCGAATTGTTGTAGAATATATGCACGCCTTCATTCATGTTAAATTTGGTGGTTGAAGATGTTCGCCTTTTCTCTCTGACAAGAATCTCATTGCCTGGTCCCAAACTAATCTGTGTAGTAAAAATTATGTCTGTTGATCCAATAATCTGCTTGATAAAGATATTACATTGGTAGGAAAACACAATTTTTAGGTGTTTCTCAAACTTAAGTTGTATTTAACCAAATAATTTTATTGCTAAGTAGGCTACTTTATTTCATGCTACCTGAACTGCTTTCCATTGAAAATTCTTAAAGCTTAGAATTTCCTTTGCTGTAGTACTGGTGGCATTATGATCAGAAAGGAAAGTCGAGTTAGTTCTTCTTTGTTGTTCTTTCCTTACCCCTAATATTCTCATTAAGGCAATAACAACTGCAAATAAATAACTATGTGAATATATGACCAAATGAGTATGGCTTTTAAATCACAGTGGATGAATATGACATTTCATCTCCAATGTAGTAGAGATGTTCATGTTTATCCAACAGGTGGAAATTGTCCGTCGTTAAATCTAAGATGTAGTTTGTGTGGCAGCGTTGTTGTCTAGTGGTTACTACTTACTGAGCTGACATAACACATACATAAGCAGAAAGGAGTTTTAAAAATAACTCCCTTTTTACTCTGTTTTTCATACAGCAACAATAAGCCAAGTTCAAGTTACCAATAAGAAAAACAGCCAGTCCACAGAAAACAAGCAGAAATGAAAGTTGACTAGAGGTAAAATCATCTGTGTGGTGCATTTCTGGACATGATTCCAGATTTTCTTTTGTCAAATGCATTGGTCCATTACAGAAATATTTACCATTTTCTGTGGAAGATAAATGTAGATTTTAAAATATAGCAGATTGTGTTCTTCAGTACAGTTAATGTTCAATTTTTATTTTTTCAACAATCAAAGTTAATTGAATAAAATGTTGGGATAATGTTTTTTTTCTAATAGTTTTAAATTAAACACACTAGCTTTACGACAAATGAACTCTAGAGCCTCCCAAGTTTGTTTTTCAGTTGTTAGCACTGGTATTAAACCTAGGAAAATTTATGTTCATATCAGAATAAAAAGATGGCAAAGGCATGGAATTTATACTTTTAGTGGATGAATGTGTATTTCGTATTCTAGCTGATTGAAATTCTTATCCATAGTTTTGTAGAAAAGAACATAAAAAATCTATTTTTACCTTCGTTCCACAGAAAAGGATTGAAATGTTCACCAAGAAGCAGATCGGGATGTGTTCTCATGATCACATCTCCAAAAGTTACATTATGCAACTCAGAAATTTCTTCAGTTGTAAATAAGCTAAAAGAGTCATCAGAATGGCATGTTATATGTATGAAGGCATTTGTAACAACTGATAACAGTATATGTTTGTTAATATTAGCATTTGCTCTGTTATAAGTATACATAGAGTCAATATTTGTCCACATCTGTGTACACAAGTTCAGTTGAATGGAAAGGTTGAATGAATTCAATAATTGTATCTAAATAAATCAGTCATTTTAATTAACTTAACTTGGATGTTGAAATTAACCATGTTGACGAGTAGTTAAAGATTAACATACCAATACTACTATACAAGGAAATGTCAAACATTTATCAGTGTGTGATTTACTTGATTAATACTGATTCCTCTGTAAAATATATAATCTACCATAAATGTTACATAAATTAAGTTATTTTTCGGATAATCTTACCCATTTTCATAATTTTCAAACCAGAATCTGTCACCATCTCTAAGTTTAATGATTTGCTCCATAATGATCAAGCGGAAAAGTTCACCAGGTCTCCCCTCCTCACTTTCCAACATCCCACCAGTATAAATATCCATGTTATCTGGAGAATCTCCATGTAGAGCAACCAACTTCCTTAAAAGCTGTAAACAGTGGAGAATTTACAAACAAATAAATCAACTATCTCTATACAATAATTGCCAACACAACCTTAAACAACAACAGTTAAAAGCCATTCACCTCTTCATTTTGCGTGAACAAAGTTGGGTTTATATCTTTAATGGTTTGCTTCTTTTTGAATCCTAGTATTTTCCTAGCAGTGTTGTAATCGGGCAGCCCATGATCCCTTCCTCTCTATACAGAAATAATCAGCAAGGATTTATAAAATATTGTCAAAAAAGGAGTTGAAAAAATGCAGCAGATATTCAAAGCAATCATAAAAACACTGCATGTCTGGGTGGCAAAAGCTATTTACAGGCCCCTAAATTAACCCCACTGCAATTCAATAACCGATTCCAAAACTGCATAGTTTACCTGGATAGTTTTAGCAACCTTGTCCATACGAGAAAATTCCATTGAACCATAATAATAATCTCTAAGATCACTGCATACCAAATGGTCCTCTCTTTCTGCAATCTGACTCATCAAACCAACAAGTAAATTTGATGTTGAAATATTCTCGAATATTTCCTGAATAAATGATATCAATAGACTACACATTTACATCACATTTTAAAAAGCAAGACAAATAGCATTGGGATTTTTACTTAAGTGGATGTTGAGATAATATCCAAGTTTCTAGCCATCTAGCGAATAATCCTTTATATGGACTTATTCGGCTAGTCGGATAAAAAGGACAGAAAAAGTAGGGAAATAATAAATTACATAGATGCACTAATGGGATTAAAGTGTACAGAGGATAGCTTACTAGCCTCCCAATTTGTTTAAGTGTAAATTTAATCATCCATTCAGTAAAAACTAGATCGTTGGTACAAATTTGTTTGCAATATTTTATGTCTTACGTCAGAATTCCAGAATGAATTACACAATCTTATGTTGTCGATATGGTTTGTATCATGTCTGCTATCATCGTCACTCTCAGTGTTATCATCATCCTCTCTTGAGATATTACATGTTCCGAATACCCTGCGCATTATAAACATGAGTAAGATAAACAACAAAAATCGGGAAAGTACCTAAGGGGAATTAATACTTTTAACAATTTGTTTTACGTGCCTCCCGACAATAGAGTGTGGACAGGTATACGATGTATTTAAAATGTTTACCAAATTGTCGGAAAACGAGAGAAGTGTTACATACTGTCGTCCTTAATATATAAAATTGAACTGTATGGTGGCCTTATATATATATATATATATAATTGAAAAGTTGAGTAAGGTTAAATATATAATATGTCAACCTTTTTAAGTTGCTTGGCACAAAAACTGCGGATGGAACCATCGTGTCGATATAATTCATCGCCGCGCTCTGGAAGACGTTGCTGATCGCGGACGAAACAGATGCTTTATAACCTGGTGGTACGCATACACCAAAATGATGTATTTTTTAATTTAGTGGTATAAAATATGACTATATTAAGACTGTTGTAATGTGAAGTACTCTACTACATAATTTTTGGTAAAAATGTTATTTATAACGCAATGATTGCGAAATCCTGGCTGCGTGATTGATTCAACACTCTACAATAGCTCCGACGGGGTAGGCCTATATAGGCTACACGAGGTAATTTTTACGAGTGTAAGAACGCATAATATTCCTGTCGACACATGACCTTGAAAACGGTTGCATACGATATAAAAAAAATGTGCCCTAGTGTATTTTGGCTGCCAACACCAATCTTCGTGTGCGAAGCGAGGAACCATTACAATTAGGATAGGATAGGGATGTAGTGTGTTGTACATGATAGACACGTTCCTTCAATTTGGTAGAACCCATTAATCTGCTGGGTTCAGGCAATGTCCGTAAAGTGCCTTGCCTAAGGACACAACCGACTAGCTAGCGACCAGTTTCGCACCTGCAACCTTTCGATTGAAAGGCGACTTAACCGCCAGACCAACCGGCAGAACATTCACATATCGCGAGTCCCTTTAATCACTTATAATTTCCACCACGCCGATTTTACCCATAATAGCATAAATTATCATATACCAGTGTATGAGGTGATTTCGCCGCACTTTGTACAGGATCCAAGCACCAGTGGCAACCAGTCGTAGAAAACAACTTTCTAAAAAACATATGTTGGTTAAGAAATCTCTGTTTACTGAATGATTTCACACCTTACGTGTGTAAGCATTATAACAGAGAGTAAACGCGATACACCTGGCAACGGTATCAACGTAGTCAAGTTCTAAGTTAGATGATCAAACAAATATGCGCAGAACAGTGTTTCCGAAACACCTTAGACACGTTTTCGCGCTCTATGATGATAAAGTGACATAGTTACCTGTAACGTGGCAATATTTCGCAACCTGGCTTCGTTAAAAACCTTTTCTTCCGACCAATCAGAATGTTGACCACCTAGTTGTCTTGCCAACCAATTGTGGTGTCGAAACCAGGTGATACCGACGCTTAGAAGGAATGGGTTTTCGTTCCCAGTCCGACTGCCCGTAGCTGTGATAAATCAAGTATATACCTTCACCCACATTAATAATCCTACGCAAATCAAGTGCTCAAATATTCGTCTAACCCTTAACGGGACTGACTGCCCGAGATAATAACTTTTTGATAAAAATATTATTGGTTTATGTATTTTATAACATGATAGAAAATATAAATTCATAGAAACGGACGTGGCTCCCTTAGAGGGTATTATCTGATCCGTTCAAAGAAAGCAGTAAAAGAGTGACAATGAAAGAAAACCACGTTTTAAAATTTGTATTACTTAGTGCATTTTAGTTTTATTTTAATAAAACAAGATTTTTCAGTTAAAACATTAAGCAGCTTTTAAATTACGTGAAACAAATAAGAGCTGCGATAATACTTACAGAAGAGTCTTTTTGCCGTTTTAACCTTGTGGTAAACAGGAACAGCTGGATTGAACAGTGGAAGGCCTTTCTCATTTCGAGCCGGGAATTCCCCCGCGTCATTCAGTGACTTCAACTCCCCCCTACAGTCCATTGGTCTGTCCTGTGAACCGCAGTTGCATGTTTAGTACTAAATGTATCAATATTTGTGTTTTATAGTGGATCCCGTGTTAATAATAATATTACTTATTACACGGTAGGAATAGCAGTAATTAAACCGCTTGAGATTTTAATTAAGTCACGTTATACCTGGCTTGAAAATTTATTTGACTCTTTGGTTCGATGCGGACAATTCTCTGTTCGCAATCTCAATTCGCCCGACCATGCTCTTCCAGGGCCATAAATACTGTGCCCATCCAAAAACGACGTTACTTCGTTTAGTTGCTCGCGTACGTGGTTAGGCGAATACCCAGTGTTTGCCGTGACGTATCGAGATCGCTCGACAGGTAATTGCAATGTGCCGAGCCCATTTGAATCAAAAATGTCGTCGCCGACAGGAACAGGGATTGAAAAATATTCCGGGGGGCATCCATTACTTTTGGTGTCTACGATTTCGTTTAAAACATATTGACCTGGAAATAAAGAACAAGCTCGGCTTTTCATCGTTTTGAAACAGTTATAAATATAACCCAACCTACTTCATATACTTTTTATTATGTTTAACACTATTTTATGTACTTAACAATACGGATTTCGTCAATGTAATTTATTGGTTATAAAAAATGATTATCCTGTGTTATACGCAGTAACACGAGCAAGGCTGTTTTGTTTAACCATAAAAATAGTCAAAACTTACTGAAATAAACGAACAAGGCTGTTTTGTTGTTGTACGACGGAAGGTCGGATTGACCAGCAGTGAGTGCGACGCTAATTGATCTTGGATTAGGTCGTGAACTTCCAGAAGGCGCCGCGACCCCGTCTCCGTAGTGTGGCAGCAAGCGACGAATTAAGGGCGACTCTGCATATTAATTTCCTCTAGTTTAACCAATGTCAATCAAACTCTTGTTTTACAAGTGTGTGAATCGAAGTGATATATCAGGTGCTAGGGCTACAAGAAATGACTGAAACGTTTATCAACGATAGCCTATTTAAGTTACTGTATGGCGGAAAAATCTCGAGATCGAATCAAAAAGGTTAATATTGGCATAATCTAACCTAGCGGGACAAATATTGCAGGATATTAATACATTAAACATTTAATGTATGCAAATTTTAAAATTTGGTTTCCAAAGCTAATATTAACAAAATATTAAATTCGTCGAATTCCAAAAAGGGTAAATACGTAATTCGTGGAAATGATAAACTGTGAAGAAGTATTGTAACCAAGCAAATATCCAAATATTACGTCATTTAATAAATAGACCTATCGGTTAGGGAATGGTTTTACAAATATGATTAGTTACAGTGCGTCATAAAACAATTACGAACTTATTAGTTTTTAAAAGAATCTTAAATACAGACAAATCGGCCACACTTAAAATTATTGTAACTACATATAAATAAATAAGTTAAAATTGATGAAAGTTATATTTCTAATTGTTTCAAAACATTTTTTATACTATGAACAATTGTGCTAGAAACTGTACAATTTGTATTATCTCTATAAAAGTGAAATTCAACATCGCGTCCTTTTTAACATATTCCTATTGTTAGAACAAGTATAGACATTAGTTTATTACGCTTTGCGCCCTAAAGTATTGAGTTCATATAAAAACTTAAATGGAACATAGTTTTTTAAATTACAAAATTAAGGAACTAAAAGAAAACTACAAAACGACAGTTGTTATAGTACGGCCTATACATATTATAAATAAAATCAGGGCAAAATGCGGCCGAAGTACAAAATAATCGTACTTTATATAAATTATCCGTAAAAAGGCAATTCGTAGTTGGATATGTAACTAGAGATTTCGCCTAAATGAAAATTTATATCTAATGATAATGTACACTCGTAAATGATACCTTGTTAAGCGCTTTTCAAGCATTATAATGGAATTAATTCCGAGTTGGAGGAATTGTACCCGAAGGATTTTATCTAACTGGTCACACACATCAGAATGGGTCCAGGGCTTGTTTCTTATCATCTGAATTGTAAGCATGTATATGGACAAGGCCTAAGGGCATTTTCAACGCCCGATTAAAATTAAATTATTTTTTGATTTGTACAAAATCAAGTTTTTCAGAAATAAAAAAGTGAAAATATTTGTTAGATGTAGGCGTAGTTTAGACGTCCCTAGATGCGGGTGCAAATTATAAATACGTCGGCGGTCCAGTCGATTGAGGAAAAACAGCCATTCTTTTTATATAGATATAGCACCCGAGATTATTCTAAAAATGGCTCACCAATAGCCCCCTGGGAAGGATTGGCAAGATTGTTGTACCACCCATCAAAACTCGGGTATTCTTTATTCGCAAGCTGGACCGCTGCAAAAATACAAACAGTATGTAATCGTCCATACTCACATTTTTAAGTATAGTATATATTTGTCTAGTTTATCCCGGTAATTGCTAAAAACTGTATTTTAAACATTTGCCCTATAAATCGCCGTTTAAATTTTAGAATGTTTTTCGCTCACCTTCAGAAACAGCAAGTAATACACAGAAAATCGCTTTAACAACAGTCATGATAAAAAAAACTAGGCTCTGGGTAATATGTATTGCCTACATTTTTGTTTACAGTAACAACAATAATGAAATTATATCAATACGTCTTGTTATTTGGCCATGTACGCTATTTTGTTTGCGTTTATATAGGCCACCAAATTAATGAAACAGTCTCGTATTTGGAATGAATTGGAAACAAAATTCTCTCCATTTTACAGTCTATATGCATGCTATCAGTGTAAAATTTGAATAAGCTAACTTCGTGTAATTTATTGTTAATCAATTTAACTGCTGCGACTGCTGTATTAATTACTAAAACGTTGGGCTTCACCACGTATTTAATTAATGTTGTTTCTGTATTAAGTTCATAGTCTATTACATTTTTTTAGAGGACGAATACAACAAAAAACTACACTGTTAATGAAGAACTGCGATAAACATCATTGTCAAGCTGACGAAAAAACTACGTTGCATATATTCTTTACAAGCACTCATATAGCCTATGGGCTATACATGTAAGCAGACTTTGAAATTCAATAACGATACATATAGTCTCTTTATATACGAAAGTTTTAAAAAGTTTTAAAATGTTTAACAACCGTTCTTTATTAATTTCTCGCCTTATGGTGAATCTTTTTTCTGTTACATTTATACCGTCTAAGTTTCTTTTATTAATGTAGGATGTCATTTGAATAACTATGTCACGAGCGGAGGTTGGAAAAAAATACAAAGCGAAAAAGAAATTTTTTTCAACGCATTGTTCCGCCCTCCTTTTCCCAATTCCTTTTCCAACGCCTCGTATGTAAACAGGAGGCAGAAAACAATTAATTACGGCAGCTGTAATAAAAGAACAGCAAACACGTAGGAATGAAAACAAAGGTTAACGTTAGGTAACAGCACAAAATTAATATTTTACTTTCTCACACTCAAATAAAAACCAACCAGTTTTTACCGTCGATTCTTAGAACTTTTAAAATATACCTACCAATCTGTGGTAAGTCGATGTCCTTTTCTATGGTGTGATGGCGACTAGCGTTAAAGTTTTATTAAATAATTTGTACTCGTGATGGTGAGATTCACTTTTATTATCTTCGAAAATTTTTCTTATGGTGGCAATTTTCCAACGGTGTAAAAACTTTGTAATATAAATATTGTTTTATACAGTTTTCGCCACAGTATACCTATATATAGCTAAACTTGATTTCGAATCCCAAATTTTCAAACGATAGGTATTTATAAGTTATTTCTTGCTATATTTATTACGACACAATATCAATTGAGGTGTCGAAAAAAACGGGAACATGAATAATTTACAGAAATGTGATACTAATTTACAGAAATATTCAAAAATCCAATCATAATTAATCGAAAAAGCTAAAAAGTTCAGAATATATAAATACGAGAACTAATAGAAACCTATTCTGGTTTGGAATATTAACTACGGAACCGTTCAAAACTAAAATTGACTTCTTTCCTCTATGACCATTTTCACCGACGAAAACGATCTGATTTACAGAAATGAACCCGCGGAAAAATAATCCCATATTTCCGCTGGTCGCTAAGAGTGTTTTTTACATTTTTTTTATTTAAATCGATCTGACCACCTATGGGACCGTCATCAAGCGGTCGCGTTAGCGGGGTGGTCGTGTTAGTGAATTTTGCTTTGGAGCAAGTTGTCGTTATATGCAGCCAAAACGTCTGCCTTTTTACTAAATTTATACCAAATCCATTATTTTTTATCAGATACCGCAGAATGAATTTAAACAACTGTTAGTACTGAAGTTTATCTTATAAGATTCAGTTCTGTTTGCCACAATTTTGTTGGTGTGTGTGTACGCGCTTATTTAATCTTATTGTTTTGATCATAAACAAATTTAACCTTTTTATTTTGGTGACAAAGGCAAATTATTTAGCACGTGTGGTCACTTAAGCAGAGTAAAATATGAAGTTTTGGACCAAAATATGGCGGTCCTGGTATGGAAACCGTGGTGGTCGCGTTCTTGAAACAGAATGCAATGCATTACCATAGTAAATTATTTGAGACCGCACAAAAGTGGTCCTGATAAAGAGGTTGTCGTGTTACAGAGGTGGTCTCCAAGCGGGGTTCCACTGTATATCTGCTTTGTATGACTAAAGGGGAATACCCTAAATCAAAAGTAAACTAAGATGAGGCACTTTTAGAAATAACAGCACTAATTAGCTAAAATGTTTATTTACACATTGGATATACCGCTTATTATTTTATAACAGATTTTGAAAGATTTATGTTTTTTTTTGACAATTTAGGAAATTAATCAATCCAGTACGTTTCGGCATATTTCATCCAGTATGAACGGAATTTACCATACATGGAAACGATCTGTAAATCTACATTGTGAGAGCCATTGTGCCAAATACGTCAAGTAAACAAAAAACAATATGACACTGAGCAAAACTGGCAGCAGCGAACAAAGAAATCGTGCGTTGCTGTGGGGTGTCCCGACTTAAAATCAGGTGGAATGTATATTCCTTGGCACATTACCCTCGCTATGTGGATATCCTTTCCAATTGGTGCGGTGGTAAGTTTTCTATAAAGTAACGTTAGTCATTATAAATTCGTTACATTTTAAAAACATTTTATGCAATGCAGTTTTTACACACTTTTGTTTACGAGCTACTTCAGTAAATTAATTAAGGTTTCAAAATTTTTCCAAATATTATTTATTTAAAGCCATGTCAAGTTTTAATGATTTTCAATTTTCCATCTTTTTTCTGGAATGATTAATTGTATTTTTTTCTTGTGTAGGAAACAAAAAAAAAACAGAATAAAATAAAATGCTCTAAATTAGTAAAGTCGTTAATTTAAAACATGATAACAACATTCATTTTGTCTAATACATTCAGAATTTCCTTTTTTATGTTGAATTTAATACACTAAGTAGTAGCAATTTTTCAAATCATTGTCTTAATATTAGGCATGTAAATAATTATAAGTAAATAAAAAGACATTTTTATCCTCAGGTTGTTGTGGGGCTTGGCTTAGTCCACTATATTCATCACATTAGGTCTGCAAGAGGCTCAGTGGTTTGTGCATTTGCCTCAATTTTACTTGTTCTTACTTCATTTCTTCTGGTGAACTTGGTGATTATCGATATGTTTTTTGTTTCTTCAACCAAGTCTAACTATGGTATTAGACAAGTAAGTTTTATAGCATTTCAAAGTAAATTATGTATATCGAACTTAAACTTGTGTGTTGCCAAAAGTGCATCATTATGTTAAAGTCACAAGCTGTAAATTAGTTATTGGTTAAAAAGTTACCCAATTGTGTGTAAGTTATTTAAAACATTTTATTTGCAAGAATATCTTATTTTTACAGAAATGGGCGACAAATCAAACAATTGCATATGCAGAAAAAGCATTCTTGTATGGATATTACGGTAAATAAGTGTTTAAATTAAAAATTGGAAGCACCTTTGTGCCTTAACGCAAAACCTACTAAAATGACTTGATTTACAGGTGTTTTTACCTTTCTTGTTCTTCTAATGGTTTTTTTGTTTTCTTTGCTTTACTTTTCATACAAACCAATCAGAACTGCAGAAGCTTCCAGATGGGTAGGTGAATTAACATGCAATACCGTTATGTCACTCTAGTATTTACCTTACGCTTCAAAATGTATTCATTGGAATATAAGGTTGCTGTGAAATCTATTTCAGCAGGTTTAGTTCGTTAAAGTATGTATAACTGCAATTATAAAAAAAACAACACAGTTGGTTGTCAGACATTATAACGACTAAAATAATAATATTGTAATTGTGTTCCTTATTCATAAAATTTCAATTTTAGCAAATCTGACGCAGTTTATTTTATATTTTGATTTTTATGTTTGTATTCTATAATATTGTGTTAAATAACAAAATTTAAATTTAAAATTAACTATGTTTTCTTTATAAATTCTGTTTCAAAAAAGGCAAATTTCAATGTAATTTGCTCTCCCTGCTATAAAGTTTAATAATCTTTCAGGGAAATGAAGCTCGTCTACTAGATTGCTTATTTTTTCATATATCACTCATAATTCTGTCAACCATTACCTGCATGGACATGGATATTTACTTAACCATTATATATCAATATCTTTTGGGATTTGTTTGTTGTTTGAAATAGAAATATTCAAAAGGTTTTAAGGGGAGGAGGGTTAAAATTAATTGAAGTGAACATTTTATCAAAATATATCATACCTTTGTGGGTTTAGTCAACATTGATTAAATCTAAAATTACCTTATCCATATTATGCAATTTCCTGTATTAAGAAAATTACTTTTTGTAACTTGACTGACATATCCTTCAGAATATTGGACATGGGTTTTTGTGTACATTAGCTCCAGTTGTACTACTCATGATTGTTCTCATATTAAGGTAAAATATTTAATTTGTGGATTCTTTCTGGTTGTGTTTACCTGCTTGAAATTCATTTTATTTCCAGTGTTTCGTATCTGTCTACCAATACTGGATGTCTAAAAAACTTTAGTGCTAACCTATACAAGCAATTGAATATTATTGGACAACTTGAATACCCCACGCGTAGTAAGTAAAGTAGCAATGTACTTAATGTTCTATGGAAAGTCTTAAATTCCCTCTCCAGGCATTGATGCTGGTCTGGTATGCGTTATCAACTGTATTGCTCTAATTGGGATGGTTCACTCACTGATATACACTGTAAGTTAAGAGTCCATGATGTAATGCATATTTATCTTATGACCAATTGTTAATCAACCCAGTAGTTAAATGGGGTGAAAAAAATTATTATGTTTCCATAGTATTAAACACACTGGGGTAGTTCCAATAACCTTGCTGTGGGCGGTAATGTGTTGGTTGCCTTTTTTACAATGCTTAGTGTATTTTGGGTTAACCATGAATGTCTTATTCTAAAATATCAAATGCTAAAATTAAAAATACTAATAATTTATTTTGTGTTTCAAAGTCACAAGAAAGACTATATTTCAAAATATATTGCTTAGGCATTTGGAATGACGATACTGCCGGTAAACTTTATAAATGGTGAACCCAACAATGAACAACAGAGACAACCCACAGAAGAATCAATACCGGTATCAGAGATAAAGAAAAATAGTTTTCCGAACAAGTAGTATAGAAATCTGCGCTAAAACTTTAATTTAGGCTGACCAAAATGTTTATACTTAATTTTGTTTTACTTTCAAACTGTTGTTGTATCTGCCCAAAGCTTATGTATCAGTGCAATCAATACAAAAATACCATAGTTAACACTAGCAGTAATTTATACTGTAAATTTAAACAGCGTGATATAAACAAATATTTCTTAGCACAGGGAAAACCAAACATTGAACAATTCTGATCATCAAACACTTCGATATAATTCTGAAAGGCTGGTGTATCACCAATGTAAAGAAGGTTCATTGCATCATCAAAATTATTCTTGCTTTACAAAGTTAAAATGTCTTGTTCGGCCACTTCAAGTTAGTTGGTTCATATAGTTTGTCTTAATAATCTCATTTTGCTTGACTAGATGCATATAGTGTTTGTTGTATTTACCAGGGTTTATAATATTAAGTACAAGAATATTTTTTGCCTTCACTTGGTTGTAGCATTACTAACTTGACTAAAGACACCACCACACTAGTTTTAATCCCAAAAGTTAAAAACCCACAAATTACATTTTTGATTTATAGGTTATGGGCGGTGTTCTGCTATGCTTGTTTGCATGGCTAATAATTATCACCCTTGCACTATCAAAGTAAGTTCTGGTGATTGCATCAAATTATTCTGGTTAACTTTTATGTTGATGATTATTTCAGTACAAACCGGTATTTATCATCACATGGCATAAAAACTGGGTATTTAGCAGGAAATACCAGCGTTGTAAATCCCATCAACTACTTGTTGTTTCAAAGCAATGGGGTGAGTAGTGCAACCAATGATTAAGTCTCTGTATAATTTTCCTTTCTGCTAGGTGTTTCCTGTTCACTATTTACTTCTTGGGGGAATTGCTTTTTATTTGGCTGCAAGTTCAGTTGCAGGAATGAAATACATTGGAATATGGTTCTTATGGAAAAAGGTAATTTGACTAAGTACTCTTTAATTTGCTTGAAAATATTGCAAATTTTATGCAAAAGTGTTTTTTTTACAAACGATGTGCTAATTCATTGCAGATTCACAATATTGAAGAAGGCAACACACTGCCCCATGCAATTTTATTTAGCAGTTTTGTTGTTTCAACGGTTATGGTATACACTGTGATACTATTCTACTCATTATTTCCACAATATGCAATGTATGGATCACAAACTTATCAGGTCAAAAATCAATTCAATACAGCAATTTAAAAGTATTTACATTGCCATGGTCTTTAGGTTAATGAAATGTTAATTGGAAGAATTCGTCCATTTTTTCAAGTCAAGGTGTTGCAATGCAGCATGGAGGGACCAGCAGGTTGTACAGTTGTAAGGCTTAGAGTATCATTTAAACTTTTTAAAAAGCATCCAAATTAAAATAGTTCGGTCATACTGTTAACTGATCAGGATTTTATTTATAAAATCCACAATTTAGTTCAAATGAATTGTGGGTAACAATAATTAGATTACATTTGGTCTGCTATTGGTATCCTGAAGTTATTGCATTATGTTAGGATTAAAATAGATCAATCCACCGTGTTGATGTTTATGAAGCGCTCTTTTGTCCCAAGACTTTAGCTCACCAATAACACTTAGTTGATATCCTTTGTAATGCTACGTATAAAAAAACATACTTGTTTAACAGACCAGTGCGACATGACAAGACTTTTGACATTTCAAGTAAAATTCTTTAACAGCATATGGCCTTTTGGTGCTATATTTTACTGGAGTAATTGGTTGTTAATACTAGTAAGTAAAGTTGTTATTATATGCAACAAACCTTACTTTTATTTAGATCTATTGGAACACCCAGGTTTATATTTGGCCTTAAAAATTTCAGGTTTTCATTATTGGGTTCATGGTTTCAATGAAACGCATTAAAATAGCTACAGATGCATACTCTACTCCAAACGGAAGTCAAGAGAATTTAGTTACAGAAGTAATTTAATATATTTTTAAAGCGTTTTGTATTTGCACAATAAAAGAACAAGAATAACAAACTTTTAACACTGCATTAGAACGTTATTTTAAAATAGATTTCTTTGTAAATTTACATTAGATTATTTCCCTTATTTCGTCATGCACGAATGTCGTGGTGCACAATATCATCATCAGAAACTGAACAGTAATTTCTCAATACTTCCAACTTACATTGAAACAATGTTGTATTTCAGCTTCGGCAGATTATATTCTGTAACTGATAAAAAACTACATTTTAAACATGTTAATACGCGCAACTACAGATTGCACTATTACGTTGCGTATTGATCAGCTAATGTGAGCATCAATCAATTAATTTCGTCATACGAAAGTAAGACAGGGCAAGTCGATTATCATCATAGCACACCAAGGTAATAAGATTTGTAAAAAAAACGCACCTTTATCAATTCAACCTTGCAAAAAAATGATAAAAAATCATGTTGTTTCTCTCATATCAGTAAGAATAGTCTATTAATTAAACTACACAATGGTTCAGAGAGAAAGATTATTTTGCACATTTCTGGCCATCACATGGCACTAACAACCAAGAATGGAATCCGATGTGCTGAAAAGACAGTCATGCAGTCGTGTGGCCTATGCATATACCGAATTCTATACAAAACTGGATTTAGCTTAGTCCGAAAAAAATATGTATATATACAATAAAACCCAGTGAAAACACAATACTCACTTTATAACATTTTTACTAAACTTTGATGTCTGTTGACTTTTGTTTCTTTCTATCTATAATTAAATTGACAAGTTTCCTACTACTATGGGTTCATTTTGTTACTATTTTCGTCAACGGCGAAAATAAAAATGCTATTGAAATGTAAAAATGTACCTTTATACTCTTTTATCTTGAAATATTAGCATTCTAACACCGGTTTAAAATTTTAAACAATTTGAAATGTTGTCTCAGGAAGTTGAGCTTAATATGATTCGTCATCAATTTCATTTATGACGGGGAAAGAAGGTATTTCATCATTGACAACCAAATATTTTTATGTGCATTACTCCACGATCGTTACCTTTAATTATTAACTATATGCAGAATCTCTAATTAACTCACTTTTTGATAGTGGTATGTACGTTTCATCAAACTGACCAATCAAAACGAACAACCTATAAAAACACTCTGTAAGCATTGATACAAACTACTAGTCATGCAAGAAGAGAAATTTTTAGAATATTAAATTTAGGCAACCAGTTATATTTCAAAATGATCTTAAATAGAAAATATAATCAACAAGTTATTGTTCAAATTGATCTAAAGGTCAATTATCAGTTTTTACGTTTTAAATACAGTTTTTACATTTTTTAAAAATAATTTTAAAGTTTACAATAAAATTGATTTACATATAGTTACCTTCAATTTAGTTTACATGTTTAGCACCTCTTTAGTTATGGGTAGTGCTCTGTAATAAAACACTATTATTAAGTTACTTTTGTAATAAACCAGAATAAATTTCTATGTAATAAAATTCCATCAGATTATTTCCCTTGTTTCGTCATGCACGAAATGTCGTGGTGCACAATATCATCATCATCAGAAACTGAACAGTAATTTCTCAATACTTCCAACTTACATAGAAACAATGTAACTAAAACACGACATTTTAAACATGTAAATACGCAACTAAAGATTGCACTATTATGTTGCGTATTGCTCAGATAATAGGAGTATTAATCAATTAATTTCGTCATACGAAAGTAAGACAGGGCAAGTCGATTATCATCATAGCAAACCAAGGCAATGAGATTTGTAAAAACGCACCTTTATCAATTGAAGCTTTTATCTGCTACTACTGCAAAAAATGAAAAAGTAAAATACAAATTTAAATTTTTTTTTAACTTTCAGATACTGTTTCTCTCATATCAGTAAGAATAGTCTATTAATTAAACTACACAATGGTTCAGAGAGAAAGATTATTTTGCACATTTCTGGCCATCACATGGCACTAACAACCAAGAATGGAATCCGATGTGCTGAATATGTAAGACAGCCGTACTGTCATGTAACCTAATGGTTGGAATGACCTATGCATATATAGGGTATGACCAATGTAAATATATTCAGACAATAAAAACCAGTAAAAACACAATACTCACTTTAGCAACTTTAAACCAAATATTGATGTCTATTGCCTTTGTTTCTTTCCATCTGAATATTGAAATTAAATTGACAAGTTTTCTACCACTTGTATGGTTTATTTAAATCAGTGACACTAATTATCCACATGTTTTTAAAAAGAGTTTAATTTCCATTAATCAAAACAATAATAAATTCTACACATAGGCGGCGTTGTTTTTAAATCCCAGGGTGGGCGGGGGATGTCTTTGGCGCGGGAGCCCGAAAAAGTTTTTGAGAAATACCTATCTACGTGGAATGGGGGAAACATCTTCAAACAGGCTATAATACACGATTGTCCGTCCAAATATTGGTTCTATTTCGCTATCGCAATTCAACAGAGCAGACCTGAATGCGAGTAGATAAAAGCGAAGCGGTAATTGTTATACGCGTCACTTTCGTGATCGCGTAATTAGGTTAGATAGCGTTATGTTAAAATTTACCAAGGAGATATTCGAGCTAATATAAAGTTTAATTTTTTTAAGCCATTAACAATTCGTTTTGATTATATTTGCATTTGATCGTTTTAATAAAATACACTGTTTGCAATATAAGCTTTTTGAAACTTGTAGTTCGTCGTAATATTTATTGTATTGCGTGATTATGATGGTCCAATTTTAACACAAAAAGAAAAAAATACGCCATAATTGGTAATAGTAGGCAGTTAGGCACGTTCATTTTGTGAGAGATTATAGCCTAATATAAGACTTGTTATAATGGATGCAAAATAAAACTTCGGTTATTTCTTAGCAATCGAAAACTACAAATTGCTAATTCAAAACATAACTTTCTTATTTGTTCCTCATTGTGGTTACGGCACATCAGAAAAGAGAAGGGCTTTCTGTCTTTTTTGATAATGCGTGTGAATCACGTCCTCTACGATTAGCAGAAGAGAAAGGCCGATCACATTGTATTAACGATCGAAGGCCTTGGCGCGCTAACAGAAAGGCTTTACATGTTCCAACCTACAGTGATTTTCTATCTCGGATTTATTAATATTTAAAACTTTACAGGAGTCTGTTACTTCTTAGACAATCGAGATATTTAACCGCGCTTCGTTCGCATTGCCGTAGCAACCTTAAGTCGGCCTGAATGATAGATATGCATGGTCGTATTCCAGTACGCTAAACAAACTGCGTGTGGTGATTGCCCGTGTTATAACGCTTCCTACGTTTTAACACAATGGGGATAAACAAAAAACTAAGAATATGCTGATTTGCGTCATTTATATGTTGTCCACGCTACCGTATATTAATATGGATCGGTGGTTTTATATAAAAAGGGGTGTATCCTGCCACAGCAAGAAAGCGTGATTAACTTTTGACCGCAGTTTCGTTGACTTTCTGCCAAATTACGAGAGTGCGCAGACCGTTGAAAGGACGATATTATAAACAAGATACACACGCCCTTTCTCCTGCCCTTTGCGCGTGTGAGACTTTACGAGAAGCAAACTTTAGCATAAACGTAAACGTTGGTGTGTGGCACGTTTTGAACGAAAGTAGTTCCGTATTCAAATTGCACTCCACACTCCCCTACTTAATCATTGTTATTCAATTGCGTTACATAGCTGATTGGTGATAGGGAGAGGGAGTATGACACATTAATCGAATAGCGCCTGTACATAAGACCTTTTTTAACTTTTATTCACTTTTAACATAGCATTTAAAATACATAAGTGGATGATTTTAAGAGGTGGCGATATTTTCAGGGGTGGCCGGCCCACCCTGCCACCCCACTAACGCCGCCACTGATTCTACATATGTTGATACACACCTTCATAACATCTTATATTTTCCAACAACCGATTTCCGATTTTAGTCCTTAATTCCTCCTGCAAAGCAAAAATGCACAACTAGGTGAATTTAATATTTGCTTGTAAATATAATTAAACATTTTTATTAAACAGCCATTCAGGGTGAAGAATAAAATATCACCCATGTTTTGTCTGTCCTGTTGAGCTTAAGTAATCATCATAATGGCATGCCGTCAACTAAAATGAAAATAAAAAGCATTTACTATAAACGTACCTCCATGCGTAAATCCAAATAATGAGTCTGCAATAAATTATATTTTGTTTTAAAACAATAAAATTTGTTTATAAAATATAGTTAATAAAGCAAGGATTGGTCAGCGACTCTAGTCGTCTTCAAAGAAGCCTCAGTGAGAGAGTTATTTTTCATCATTTAAAGATTTAGAATGGCTATTTATTGAAGCAGTACAAACCTGGCTACATTCCTTTGCTCATTAGCCTTGTATGAACCAACAAAGTGAATTGTGAAGAACTTTCCTCATCTGTCAAAAAGTCGTTGGATCACGATTCTAAAAAAGAATTGAATTATTTAAGGCATCCCGCTATAAAACCTGAAATACCTGATGATTTTAGCGATAATAGTATGTATTGGTGAATAAGACAAGAATAGAAACCTCTTTTAACAAATTAAAATGTTGTCTCAGGAAGTTGAGCTTAATATGATTCGTCATCAATTTTATTTATGACGGGGAAAGAAGGTATTTCATCATTGACAACCAAATATTTTTATGTGCATTACTCCACGATCATTACCTTTAATTATTAAATATATGCAGAATCTCTAATTAACTCACTTTTTGATAGTGGTATGTACGTTTCATCAAACTGATCAATCGAAATGAACAACCTATAAAAACACTCTGTAAGCATTGATACAAACTACTAGTCTTGCTAGGAAAGTAGTTTTTAAAATATTAAATTTAGGCAACCAGTTATATTCCAAAATGATCTTAAATAGAAAATATAAGCAACAAGTTATCATTCAAATTGATCTAAAAGTTAATTATCAGTTTTAAATAGTGTTTACAATTTTTTTAAATAATTTTGAAGTTCACGATAACATTGATTTACATATACTTACCTTCCATTTAGTTTACATGTTTAGCACCCCTTTAGTTATTATGGGTTGTGCTCTGTAAATAAAACAATGTTATTATGTTAGTTTTGTAATAAACCGGAATAGATTTCTTTGTAATAAAGTTCCATCAGATTATTTCCCTTATTTCGTCATGCACGAATGTCGTGGTGCACAATATCATCATTAGAAACTGAACAGTAATTTCTCAATACTTCCAACTTACATTGAAACAATGTTGTATTTCAGCTTCGGCAGATCAAATCCTGTAACTGAAACACGACATTTTAAACATGTAAATACGCAACTAAAGATTGCATTATCATGTTGCATTTTGCTCAGATAATGTGAGTATCAATCAATTAATTTCGTCATTCGAAAGTAGGACAGGGCAAGTCGATTATCATCATAGCAAACCAAGGCAATAAGATTTGTAAAAAAACGCACCTTTATCAATTGAAGCTTTTATCTGCTTCTACTGCAAAAAATATGGAAAAGTAAAATACAAATTTTAAAAAATCTTTAAACTTTCAGATATTGTTTCTCTCATATCAGTAAGAATAGTTTATTAATTAAACTACACAATGGTTCAGAGAGAAAGATTATTTTGCACATTTCTGGCCATCACATGGCACTAACAACCAAGAATGGAATCCTATGTGCTGAATATGTAAGACAGCCGTACTGTCATGTAACCTAATGGTTGGCATGACCTATGCATATATAGGGTATGACCAATGTAAATATATACATACAATAAAAACCAGTAAAAACATAATACTCACATTAGCAACTTTAAACCAAATATTGATGTCTATTGCCTTTGTTTCTTTCCATCTGAATATTAAAATTAAATTGACAAGTTTTCTACCACTTGTATGGTTTATTTAAATCAGTGACACTAATTATCCACATGTTTTTAAAAAGAGTTTAATTTCCATTAATCAAAATAATAATAAATTCCACATAATATGTTGATACACACCTCCATAACATCTTATATTTTCCAACAACCGATTTCTGATTTTAGTCCTTAATTCCTCCTGCAAAGCAAAAATGCATAACTAGGTGAATATAATATTTGCTTGTAAATATAATTAAACATTTTTTATTAAACAGCCATTCAGGGTGAAGAATAAAATATCACCAATGTTTTGTCTGTCCTGTTGAGCTTAAGTAATCATCATAATGGCATGCCGTCAACTAAAATAAAAATAAAAAGCATTTACTATAAACGTACCTCCATGCGTAAATCCAAATAATGAGTCTGCAATAAATTATAATTTGTTTTAAAACAATAAAATTTGTTTATAAAATATAGTTAATAAAGCAAGGATTGGTCAGCGACTCTAGTCGTCTTCAAAGAAGCCTCAGCGAGAGAGTTATTTTTCATCATTTAAAGATTTAGAATGGCTATTTATTGAAGCAGTACAAACCTGGCTACATTCCTTTGCTCATAAGCCTTGTATGAACCAACAAAGTGAATTGTGAAGATCTTTCCTCATCTGTCAAAAATTCGTTGGATCACGATTCTAAAAAAGAATTGAATTATTTAAGGCATCCCGCTATAAAACCTGAAATACCTGATGATTTTGGCGATAATAGTATGTATTGGTGAATAAGACAAGAATATAAACCGCTTTTACAAATTAAAACGTTGTCTCAGAAAGTTGAGCTTAATATAAATCGTCATCAATTTCATTTATGACGGGGAAAGAAGGTATTTCATCATTGACAACCAAATATTTTTATGTGCATTACTCCACGATCGTTACCTTTAATTATTAACAATATGCAGTATCTCTAATTAACTCACTTTTTGATAGTGGTATGTACGTTTCATCAAACTGATCAATCGAAATGAACAACCTATAAAAACACTCTGTAAGCATTGATACAAACTACTAGTCATGCAAGAAGAGTAATTTTAAAAATACTAAATTTAGCAACCAGTTATATTTCAAAATGATTTTAAATACTAAATTTAGCAACCAGTTATATTTCAAAATGATTTTAAATACTAAATATAAGCAACAAGTTATTATTCTAATTGATCTAAAGGTTAATTATCAGTTTTAAATACAGTTTTTACATTTTTTTAAATAATTTTAAAGTTCATTATAAAATTGATTTACATATAGTTACCTTCCATTTAGTTTACATGTTTAGCACCTCTTTCGTTATAGTAAATTTTAGCAGAACGTAGTAGATCACATTTTGTTGATTGATTTGGACATCCCATCTTTGTTTTTTTTTATCTTTTTGTCTTGCGTTTTCAATTGAGTGTTAAACAGGCTTTTTTCACATAAACGTTATCAGACAAGCAATGAATAGAAAAAGCAATTTTATTTACATCTTCATGGTTAAAATGCAGAACGCTTGTTAATTCCAATGTTTTTTGCAGTTTCAGTTTGTGAAGCTTTCCATTATTCATATTAATGGTTTATAAATATGCAAGATAATTCACATAAGGACAGGGCGATAATTTAATCAAGCATTAAACTTTTGGGTTGATTGGCAATTTTTTTTTAAATGCTGTAATATTTGTTTTGGTAAAGAACATTAAAATAAAATCGTTGGTTTGTTTAGATTGCTAAACATGCAATTGTTTTGAATACCGTTAAACAGTTTTTTTAAGGTTCATTAACATTCAAATTTATACTGAAAAAGTAAATAGAAGTTTTACAACAACATAAAACTATATTTTAAACAACAAAATTGTGTTAAAACAATAAAAAATCTTTAACAGGCCATCTAAATTTTTTTTACATCGGTTCATTTATTGAACAAAAGAAATGTTCGGTTTCATTGTATGATTGAATTTGTTAAGATCCCTCAGCATGATTAATTTGAACCATGAACAATATCTAGAATCTTGCCTGGTTCGATTTTAGGCATGAGACAGTACTTCAACCCTTCAATGTGGTTTCAATAGGGTTTGCCAGCTGAGCGACCCCTTGAGCCACCACGGATTTTACCACGATATGCAGGTTTGGAGGCAAACGAATCAGTGCCATTTCCAAAACGATCTTAAAAGAGAAAATTCAAGGATCAGTTTTAATTTGACAGCTTTAAAGAAAATACAATGATGCAAAATATGCTTACCGAACTTATCAGCAAAAGAATAAGCATCGTAAGACTCTGTAACTCCGTATGAGCTGTGAAAAAGAAATTAAATCTTAGCAAATTACCAATCAATTTTTTTTATGTAGCTAGTGGTGTACCAACCATGCCAGTAAGAATAGCTCATTATTTTAACTACACATGGTTAAGAGAGAAATTTATCTTGTGTATTTTCTGGCCACAACTTGGAAGGACACCAAAAAAGAATTTGAACACACATGTAAGTTTTTGCTATTAATACAACAATAAGAACTAACCCATCAGCAAATGGATCTGCATAAACCTCTTCAGCTGAAGCAGCATAGGCATCATATGCAGTGTCGTACTCATTAAAAGCATCATACGTAGTTTCCCCAAAGTCGTAACCCTGAAGCTTAAAAGAAACAGATAAAAATAATTACCCAACACTCTATGATATCAACAGTTTTTAAGATTTACGTACTTGACCATAAGCCTCTGAATTCAATTGTGCTTTTGGCATTCTGGGAAGTCCACCCCTTGCGCTGCTAGGTCCACCTCGGGAGGCTCCCCTTTGACTGCCACGCATAGAACCTCTAGGTACTCCGCCTGTATAAAGTTTCTTTTATAATTGAAATACTTCCATCACTTAAGCATAAACCAACCTCTTGCGCCCCTCGCAGACCCACGGACCCCAGCAACAGATGATGATCCTCGGGGAACTCCCCTTCCTCCACCTCTTGCTCCACTGCAAAAGGAGCTTCATCAATCAGGATCCATTAAAGAAATAGAACTGCCTAACTAACCGAGGTGCTCCTCTTGATGACCCCCTCATTCCACCTTGAACACCATACCGCGCATGCAACATCGCTGCTTCTCCAGCAGCAATATATTCGTCTTCATCTTCCACCACCAACAGTTTACTCACTTCTGAACATGCCCTTCCTATGCTCGTGTATGCCTGCCAAAATATCAGTATTTTTCCATATACCAAAAATTACTAAAATATAAGTTATACAGATACCATATACAGTAGCAATTCAACCAATTAAGTAATATGTCCAACCTGATCAACAGTTCCAATTGCACTGATTCGAACATGTAGTGGATGCTTCAAGTGACCATATTTTGGTTCCGCACTTTTAAGTAATTCGTCTTCCTGTTAGCAGACCATAATAATTTCACTGAATACTGTAATGTACAAAAACTCATAAAAATACCTTGCTCTTATCCCTTAAAGAACCTTTGCCAAGAATAGCAATTTTCGTGTTTGTGGCCTCTTGGATTCCTTTTAATGTTGATCCACCCGGACCAATTAATCTCCCGACAAAGTTTATGCGTGGAAACTCTTTGACGGGTATTCTAATATTGCAATCGACACGTGGGTATTTGTCGTCGTAAATGTTAAACAATTTAAAATCATGTGAACCTGGTTTCGCTGAAGGTGTCGGATTTTTCACTTTGTCAATTTCTGAAATTATTTTTTATAGCTGAAAACAAACGCAAAGTAAGTGACTACAATATTAATTCATATATTTGCAATTTTTAGAATTTTTTTTAAATAAACGGCATTAATAGAATCAAAAATATGTGTCATTCACCAGAGGTTATTAATCTAACAGCATGCACAAAAGATGGATCGATGCTATCCTTTTCAGCCATCAACTCTGGCAAGTATTTTGAATCAGCAGTAGAATCCATGACAATTTGATGTTCTTGTACACTTGTTCTGGTTTTAGAATTCAAATATAAAACAGTAAATCATTGTACCACAAAATAGGGACTAATTAACGAGCCAATTAATTTGGCTAAGTATTATTTTTGTCATAATACATTGACAAGCGGGTTGGAAATTATACCATATGTTTTTTGCTACCAATTCGCACCAGGCCATAGCAATAAACCCAAACAGAATTGATCCAAAATGTTTTATAGATGATCAAAGTGGGTTTAATCCAATATGGCCATTTCGTCATAATCTACTACCCAATACCAAACAGTAAATATTACTTGAACCTAAAAGCACAATGTTTCGACCCAGTTATAAACCGGTTCTTTTAAATACCCAGTGTGGGCAGTGTGCCTTAGTTAGTGTAAGACCCCACTAGAAAGTTCGTATGCGCCGGAAATATATGGCGTGCCACACTGACCAATTTTTCGGGTATTGGCGCCATAACTCCAAATATAATGCTGACGAGGCGTTATTACACTTCCTTTCACTTATGTCTTTTTTTTAATACTTTCAGCTTTATATTTTAAAGCTTTAATTGAAAATGATGCAACTTCGTTTGTGGTGGCGAAAATTAGTATTGCTGGCAGGGGACAAAATTTAGGTTAAAAACAGGGGGGTAAAGGTTTCAAGTGCGCCCACACTGCGGTTATACACCACTACATTAATTATGTTAAATTGCCATATTTTTCTACCTAATTGTTTTCTACCTAACAGCAAATTTTGTGTCAGTGAACTTTTTTTTAGATCTAAGAGTAACTTAGTATTTTAAAATGGCAATAAAAACAAAAAAAAGTCTATACTTGTTAGTCGACCTATATCATAACCATACTTTAGCAATTCCACAAAATTATGGTGAAAACCTAAAGGAAAGCTGCACAGCAACAAAAAGGTTTTACACAGCACTTTTTCCTATTTTAATTTTTTAAGTTTTTTTTAAGTGCAACAATTTAAGTTTTCAATAAAAAAGCGTAATAAAAAACATTTAAGTTAGTTAAAATAAGCAGACGCACGCCATATTTAAAAAAAAAACTTTAGAATGTAGTCCTATACGTGTAACTGTATTTTTATGTTTATCAGTAATTTGACAATGTTAATGGAATTATAAAAATTCTTAGGTTATATATACATGCACAAATGGACAACAGTGTACCTATTTTAAAATTAAACATGACATGGACCGATTAAATGAAAACGCAACTATATGTACATTAAGTAGACTCACCAATAAAACGTAAAACACCGTCAGCTTCGCTTCTCAAATGGTTCTTCTGGCCACGATGCTGGCGGATTATCCCGCCTGTCGGTCACGTGAGAATTTCGTGTTTCTCCGCAATGTCTTGTTTACCCAGTTTTATACGAATTTCGTAAAGTAAATACTTATATGTGCAACTTCGATAATATTCAAATCTACAAGTCTCAAATGCGAAATTCGGCATGTAATTCGACAAAATTGTCAATTTATAGATATGTTAAAAATAAGACGATTCCCGCCATCTTATTCCTGCGCTGACTGACTGCGAACTAATTCACACTTGCACCGCTCGAAATAATGTCCTAATACTTTGTATATAATTAAAGGAAAACTAGTACAATCGCGAATGTTATAAGCTGATAAGCTTCAGGGTTTGTCGAATTGGCATTGAGTCTCGAACCAGTGATTTTATTCTAGTACTACGCGATACTCCTTTTCCCAAGTTCATCCAATTAGAAAGTGGGAAGGATAAAGATGAACTTCTATTCATATTGTTTTGTGTAAAAATATGAACCATACCGTGTTTACTGTTTAGTCTGTGAAACAAAATTACTTATTGGCTATACAAATAGTAATATAACTCATTCTATACGGGTGAGTTAACCTCTCAGTTAACGGTATTTTTTAACTTCCCAACATACAGCTGAAAACACTGTGTAGTACCGGGAGCCCCGTAGGGGTCAACATAGCTGAAAAAGTAACCAATTTTCTTCTATATAGCAATTTTCTATGTATATTTCCATGAAAGAAAATGGACGTCTGCCGGGCACATTGTGGTGGATGTGGTCAGGGGGGCGTAAAGAGGAGACCCACAAATTGAGCTAGATTAGCTTGTAAGGTAACCCGACGAAACATATTGGAAAATGCTCGGCATATCCCATGGTATCATGAATGGCTATTGCCAGACATTTCAAGTGGTGGGAAGTGCCCGCCAGACCCATATAACTAGTACCCCAAAATTGAGCTAGATTAGCTCATGAGGTAACCCGATGAAACTAATTGAAAAATGTTCGTCATGGTCTACGGTATCGTAAATCGCCAATGCCAGACGATTTAAGTGGTGGACCGTGCCTGCCAGACGCCCTCAAATGCCCCATGTTCCAAAAATTGAGCTAGATTAGCTTGTAAGGTAACCTCACGAAACATATTGGAAAATGTTCGGCATATCACAAGATATCATGAATGGCTATTGCCAGACATTTCTAGTGGTGGGAGTGCCCGCCAGACCCACATAACTAGTACCCCAAAATTGAGCTAGATTAGCTCATGAGGTAACCCGATGAAACTAAATGAAAAATGTTCGTCATGGTTTACGGTAACGTAAATCGCCAATGCCAGACGATTTAAGTGGTGGACTGTGCCTGCCAGACGCCCCCAAATGCCCCACGTTCCAAAAATTGAGCTAGATTAGCTTAAAAGGTAACCTCACGAAACATACTAGAAAATGATCGGCACAGCCGAGTGTATCATGAATGGATATAGCCAGATATATCTGGTGGTGGGTAGTGCCCGCCAGATCCCTATAACTAGTAGACTACCCCAAAATTGAGCTAGATTTGCACATGCGGTAACCCGATGAAACCAAATAAAAAATGTTGGGCAGGTTTTAAGGAATCGTAAATCGCAAAAGTGATATGTGAATTTAATAATTTGATAGCCAAACAGACGTA
>CH002657.1:823353-843619 GCA_000149265.1 Ciona savignyi | reverse complement strand
AGAAAAAATGTGCCCCATCTGGCGTAGTTTGGACGTTAGAATATATATGCCAGGCACATTCCATCACTAAAAATGTCTGGCAGTGGAGATTTATGATGCTTTATATCCTGCTCAACATTTTTTATTTGGTTTCATCGGGTTCTACAACAACTTTGGGATAGGCTACTAGGTATGTGGGTCTGTCGGGCACACCCAACCACTAGAAATGTCTTGCAATAGTTCATTTATTATACCCTGGGCTATGTCAGACATTTTTTAATATGTTTCGTGAGGTTACCTTTTGTGCTAATTTAGCTCAATTTTTGGAACATGGGACATTTGAGAGCGTCTGGCAGGCAGAGTCCACCACTTAAATCGTCTGGCATCGGCGATTTACGATAAGACCAGTGATTCCCAACCGCGGCTCCGAGGGCCGCATGCGGCTCCCAGCTAGCCTTCTTGCGGCTCTCATTGACCTTAGAAAAGCCCCTTAAAATATTAGAATCTGATTCTAATAATAAAAAAAAATTAGTATTCTAAAATTACCCTTGTTCAGTTTGAAGGCTGGGAAAAGAGTTTTAACTTCATAGTTAAGATTAGAGGCAAGGAAAGTTGTGAAAAGGCTGCTATTGTTACGTCACTGTTTTCTTAAAGCAGTGTGTTTTCAATTTTTCACAGTCCACCACTTAAATCGTCTGGCATTGGCGATTTACGATACCGTAGACCATGACGAACATTTTTCATTTAGTTTCATCGGGTTACCTCATGAGCTAATCTAGCTCAATTTTGGGGTACTAGTTATGTGGGTCTGGCGGGCACTTCCCACCACTTGAAATGTCTGGCAATGGCCATTCATGATACCATGGGATAAGCCGAACATTTTCCAATATGTTTCGTCGAGTTACCTTACAAGCTAATCTAGCTCAATTTGTGGGTCTCCTCTTTACGCCCCCCTGACCACATCCACCACAATGTGCCCGGCAGACGTCCATTTTCTTTAATGGAAATATACATAGATCATTGCTATATAGAAGAAAATTGGTTACTTTTCCAGCTATGTTGACCCCTACGGGCTCCCGGACTATTGTAGACTAGGAAAATTCGTAACGAAGCAATCATAATATAAATTTTGAAGTGTTAAATGGCTGGCATATTTGTCATCTTATTTGCAGGTAAAAGCTATTAAAGCCAAAGAGTAGGCCCTCGTCCATTTAAAACGAAGTAAAATCAAAACGTGGCAGCTTCACACTAAAAGATCGGCAAACTTAGACGAACATCAATGTCTTTAATCTCGTATTGGTCAAGCACCATTCTAGGACGCGTTCAATCCATTATTATGGGCCTCATTTGGAAAAATGGGACACAAATTGTTTTTGTCCGTTTTTTTCGTCAAACCCTTGACAGGCATGGCATATCGACCCGACATCTACCAGAAGAAATATTGAAATCGTAATAAGACAAACCAAAAATGTTGGATGATAAATTCAGGGAATTGCCTTGGGACGTTATAAATCAAAACATTTTTTTCTAAAAAAATGCTTTTTTGGACATAGCGCTGGAACGGCTGCACCAATATTAAATTTGGTGGAAAGTAAGTGCATTAGTCACTGATTTAACACTTGGAATAAATAAAAAAACTCCTAGGAAAATACCCCTATTAGATAAAGATTGTGTTCTCAAATCAGACAGCAGGCATGCCATGTCGCCCAGACATCTACCAAAAGAAGTAATAGAATCGCAATAAGAGAGGGGAATACTCCTAGGACGTTAACAACCAAACTAGTAATTATTATTTTAATTTTTTTCAGCATAGCGCTTGAACGGCTGCTCCAATATTATTCGGATTTTGTGGAATGTTGGTGTGGTAGCCGCCGCTGTACCAATGAAAAAAAGAAATAAAATACCTAGGGAAATACCCTAAATATTATGATTTGTTCCTAAATCATGATTGTGACAGGCATACCATATCGCCCTGACATCTCCAACAAGGAATCGGATTAAAAGTGTAAGAATTGTAAAATAACATAACCCAGATATGTAAAAAACAATTTAAACCCAGGGAAATTTCTTTTGGGAATGTTCGTAAATTGGAAATGTTCGTTAAGGACTATGTTGCTCATGTATATACATACAGGTTAAAATAGAAATCTGCTTTACAAATGGTGGTGTTTGAAACGTTGTCGCTCTCTCGTTTTCTCACATACCAATAACAAACTTAACGAATCCGGTGTTATTTCAAAACTTAGAATTCTCCTTTGGTTACAAGGAATTGTTTTGAAAACATGCGTTGTTAGGCAATAAAAAGATCCTTGATTTTGGCAAACTCAGTTTAGATTAAAAGATGATGAATTTGAGAGCGTTAGTGATACTCGTTTGTATTGCAGTTGTATTTGGCACTGATTTACTCCAGCGAGACGGTGATCCCGGTACGGACCACTTCTCGACCTTGGTATGTATTTAATGTATGATCTGTGTGTAATGTTAAACCAACTTATCATTCAGATGCGATTTTATGCTGACGAAGCAACAGGACAATTTGACCGAACGGAATTTATGAATTTCGTGCAGGCGGACGAATCGGCTTCCGGCATAGCTTCATACAATCTTGGCCTACAAATGCTTTGCTATCAGGTATAACCAATATTAATTTATATTCACCCCGTAAACCTATTGTTTTAAGGGCAAAAGTTGGTCTTGGTGGAATAAATTCAACATAGCAAGAAAGTTTTTAAAATACGGTTGTTTCTGTGGCAAAGGCGGGAGCGGAACTCCTGTGGATGCACTTGACACGTAAGTCGATCAATTCTGGTTCTTTGCAATAAATTAAAAGCTACATTTCATAAATGTACAGGTGTTGCCAGGCACATGACCTATGCTATCACCACGTAAGAACTGCGCATGCTATGTCAACCGCCCAAATTTATATACAACGTTACACAATGTCATGTAATAACAAAGAAACTACTTGTGGTAAGTATTATATTTTATTTGGAGTTCCTGCTCTTGTTTAAACTTTTTTATATTTTTGTAGTAACTGCAAATGGTGCTGGCCCAGGCCTGTGCGATTGTGACAAAGTATTTGGCAAATGCATTGCGAAAAACATCAAAGTTTGGACATGGCGTAACGCCTATGGTTTGGCACGTTGTTGAGAGACTTGAATTCTCTATTGTCAAGTTCAAAATAAAAATGAGTTGAATTGCGTTAGTTATACCATTTCCGCTGTTTTGCAAACTCCGAAATAAACTATAGATATACCCACCACAGCCATTTGCTAAATATATAAAACAGAATTTCAGTATGATAGAACAACCAATACACGACAAACTTATGCTTAAGAGAACAATGGACGCGAATGTAATAAAATGTTAAACCGAAGTAGTAATCAACTGGCGACCGGACATGCCTCAGACAAAAAAACGCAGTAAATCAAACTGTGTTCCCTTCGGAATTAAATAAAACCTATAATAAGCCATTTATTTATGCGTAAGAAACAAATAGTTTGCCAGACGACGATAAGTGAAGTTCGTAAATATTGCCTTCCTAAAGTTTTATTTTACATATTGGTAGGGGTAAAACTTCTGTTTTTGCAATCATTTCATCACAATAAAAAGTGTAACTACGTGTGTTCGACATAGCAATGCATTTTTATGCAAAGATTTCCTAACAACACAAATCTCTAATGTTAAGCGTGAGTCTTCAATTATACGTCATAGTTTGATCCACAGATACATCTTGTGGAACCAATACTGTTGCAATATTTAAAAAGTACTCACGCGTCCACTGGAAAACCTATACGCGTATTGAGCAGGTCACATAACATTGCATCTGCTAAGCAACAACAAGAATCTCGACGTGTACCGGAAATAATTCGACGCCGCTGCATATGATCAAAGAACCACACGCTACACATGGGAAAATGTTTTAGTTTACCTGCTGTTTGTCTGTATTTAACACTATGTGTAGATTTGTGAGCAAGTTTTCAAGTTTACTTATAAATACCATTGTTTTACAGCATTTCCCTGAAGGCTTTTATCGGTGCAAGACATCAGCATCACATTACTTAAACATCAGCATCACATTACTTAAGCTTCACTTTTTAATCCTTAAATCAATTTAAACAACGAATTCTCATCGATACGTAGTTTTATTAATTGCAAGTGCAAAAAATATCCGTAATTCTAATCCTGTTTTCCATCTATGCAGTTAGTGCGCGATTATCGCTGGCAACGCTCAATAAACCTTTAAATATTATATGTGTGTGTATATGCACTATAGTTACAAACTTTAAATATAAAATTACTCTTTATCAGAATTTATCATTTATCATGAGCACTTGTTGTGCGTCCATTAGAATCAGGGCTGCAGGAGGCGTTCAACTAATTATTCTCCCTATCTATCCAATGCAAACTGACCTCACAAAAGCGGCTGTCACTCAAAATCCTGACATAGAAAGTCTTAGATACACGAAGCATGCATCACTATTACAAAACTTTACATCTAAACGAGAACACTGGCGCGCAGTCTAGTACATGCTGCTTTCAACCAAACAAACATTGGGGGAATCACCACCATTGTTAAACACTCGTTTAAAAACAATGACTAAGGGAGGGTACCACTCGTCACATTCTGCCACGCATAGAGGTCTTAATTGGTTATACGCCATCTGCAACGACACTTAAAAAACAATATCGATAATCGCGGGTCACTTATCGTCTTAATTGTGATTATCGTCAGTACATATGGGTAATTCCCAAAATCTAAACTAAATTTCTTTAACGGATTAAAATGCGCGCCTTGGTGACAAAAAAACTACAGTTTGTCTTTAAATAAGGCATGTAAATAAAAGCAACCTTATTTATAAATATAGCAATAAACTTAGAGACAAATATGTATACCATTACCACGCTTTATACCTACTGAAGGAATAAGCAATGTAAATTGCCTCAGAAACGAAAAGTTTGCCCGACGCTGATAAGAGCAGCTCGTAAATATTGCGTTCGTATCGTGTTTCAAGTTCTTGAATTGCTTTAAATTACACAAAACACTATTCACAAAATTATTGTTCGATTGTAAACGTAATAAAACTAGAGAGTGTCAACCACGTGTTTAACCACCACTATTTGTAAAACACATGTTGTATGCCATATAATTATGCTACTGCTACAGGGTCCCTAACCACATTTTGTATATTATACAATGAATATGTAGTTTTTGTTTCTGCAAGCATAAACGCATGGGTCCCTTAGTTATCAAACCAAACTTCTTCTCAAGTTGTAGGTAAAAAAAAGAACAATCGTGTTAGATTTACGAACATTTCACAACAAATGTTTTAAATTAAAGCTTTTTCTTCAAGTGCTGTATTGAAATGAAGCTAAATTTCTAAAACAGCCCGATTTAGTTTTTGATGGCTTCGGGGAATTTGCAATGGGCTTAGTACATAAGTTTCTGTTTTTACATATGTGGGTCATGTTATCTAACAATTCTTAAAGTTTTAATCCAATTTGACGAATCCTTGTTGAAGATTTCAGTGCAATGTTGCATGCTTGTCACAATCATGAGTCAGGAACATATCTTCGTTTTTAAGGGAGTTACCCTAAGTAAATGTTTTCTTTCTTTTATTTGACATAGGGTGGCTAACGATCCAGCATTCCACTAAATCTGATTAAAATTAGAGCAGCCGAAAGGCTAATTTTTTAGAAAAATAACCGTTTTGGGTTTTAACGTCTCAGGGGAATTCCCCTAGATTTATCACCCACAATTTTTTTACTGCGTATTTAGACCATGTTGTCTAACAGATGATCAAGTTTTGTTACTATTCTATTATTTCTTCTGGTAGATGTCAGGGCGTTATGCCATGCCTGTCACAATCATAATTTGAGAACAAAATCTTTTTTTAGGGTGTTTTCCTAGATTATTTTTTTTATTTTTTCTAATTGTTAAATTAGTAGGTAATGCACTTACATTTCACCAAATCTGAATCCGATGGAAGCAGCCGTTCAAGCGCCATGCCCAAAAAGCTACTTTTTTAAAGAAAAAATACCGTTTTGGTGTTTAACGCCCCCGGGGAATTCCCCTAGATTTATCCCCCAAACTTTTGGTTTCTGTTCATCTAGACCATGTTTTGTAACAAATACCAAAGTTTAAATGCGATTTCCTTTTTCCTTCCGGTAGATGTCGGGGCGACATGGCGTGCTTGTCACAATCATGATTTGAAAACAAAATGTTATTTTTTAGGGTATTTCCCTAGGTAATTTTTTTATTTCTTCCAAGTGTTAAATCACTTACTAATGCACTTACATTTTACCAAATCTGATTCAAATTGGAGCTGCCGTTCAAGCGCTATGCCCAAAAAAGCTGGTTTTTTAGAAAAAATACCGTTTTGGTTTTTAACGTTCCAGGGGAATTCCCCTGGTTTTATCTCCCAAAATTTTAGTTTCTGTTAATCTAGACCATGTTGTCTAACAAATGACAAAGTCTCATTGCGATTCCATTTTTCCTTCTGGTAGATGTCGGGGCGACATGCCATGCCTGTCAAGCGTTTGACGAAAAAAAAAAAAAAAAAAAAAAAAAAAAAAAAAAAAAAACGGCCAAAAACAATATGTGTCCCAATTTTTCAAATGGGACCCATAACTAAAAAGTGTCAACCACGTGTTTAACCACCACTATTTGTAAAACACATTTGTATGCCATATATTTATGCTACAGGGTTCCTTGTAACCACAATTTGTATATTATAAACCGAGTACGTACTTTGTTTCTGCAAGCATAAACGCATGGGCCCCATAGTTATTAAACCAAACCAAAACAGCCCGATTTAGTTTTTCATGGCTTCGGGCAATCCCGTCAAAATCATGATTTAAGAACTAAATCTTATTTTTATGGTATTTTTCAATGTATTTTTTTATTTCTTTGAAGTGTTAAATCAGTGGCTAATGCACCTACATTCCATCAAATCTGATTCAAATTGGAGCAGCCGTTCAAGCGCCAGGTCCAATAAAGCTTTTTTTTAGAAAAAAATACCGTTTTGTTTTTTTCCCAGGAGAATTCCCCTGGATTTATCACCTACAATGTTAATTTCTGCATATATAAACCATGTTGTTCTAATAAACGACAAATTTTTATTGCGAATCCATAACTTCTTTTGGTAGATGTCGAGGCGACATGGCATGCCTGTCACAATCATTATTTGAGGACAAAATCTTATTTTTTAGGGTATTTCCCTAAATATTTTTTTTATTTCTTCTAAGTGTTAACTTAGTGGTTAATGCACTAACATTTCACCAAATCTAATTAAAAATGCAGCGGCCGTTCTATAGCGCTATACCCAAAAAAAGCAATTTTTTTTTTAAAAAAAACACCGTTTTGGTTTTTAACGTTCCCGGGGAATTCCCCTGGATTTATCACCAACATTTTTGGATTTTGCATATCTTACCCATACTGTCTATCAAATCACAATTTTATTGCGATTGTATTACTCCTTTTGATAGATGTCGAGGCGACATGGCAAGGTATTTCTCCAGGTAATTTTTTTTTTTTTTTAATTGTTAAATCAGTGGTTAGTGCACTTACATTCCACCAAATCTGACAAAAATTGGACCAGTCGTTCCAGCGCTATGCCCCAAAAAGCAATTTTTTTAGAAAATATTACCGTTTTGGTTTTTAGCGTCCCAGGGGAATTCCCCTAAATTTATCACCTAAAAATTTGGTTTCTGCATATCTAGACCATGTTGTCTAACAAATGACAAAGTTTCATTGCGATTCCATTATTCCTTCTGGTAGATGTCGGGGCGACATGCCATGCCTGTCAAGCGTTTGACGAATAAAAACGAAAAAAAAATCGGACAAAACCTAGAGAGTGTCAACTACGTGTTTAAACACCACTATTTGTAAAACACATGTTGCATGCCACATATTCATGCTACAGCGTCCCTAACCACATTTTGTATTTTATACACTGTGTATGTAGTTATTGTTTCTGCTAGCATAAACTTATGGGTCCCATAGTTATCAAACCAAACTTCTTCTCCATGTGTAGGTAAAAAAGAACAATCGTGATAGATTTACAAAGATTTCATCACAAATGTTTTAAATTAAAGCTTTTTAAGTGCTGTATTGAAATGAAGCTAAATTCCTAAAACAGTTCGATTTAATTTTCATGGCTTCGGGGAATTTCCCATGGGCTTGGTAAATAAGTTTATGTTTTTACATATGTGGGTCGTGTTAACTATCAATTCTTAAAGTTTTAACCAGATTTCACGAATCGTTGTTGGAGATGTTAGTGCAATGTGGCATGCTTGTCACAATCATGAGTCAGGAACATATTTTTTAAGGGAGTTACCCTAAGTAAATGTTTTCTTTCTTTTAAGTGACACAGGGTGGCTAACTATCTAACATTCCACCAAATCTGATCAAAATTAGAGCAGCCGGTTAAACGCTATGTTCCGAAAAGCTAATTTTTTAGAATAATAACCGTTTTGGATTTTAACGTCTCCGGGGAGTTCCCCTAGATTTATCACCCACAATTTTGCTCCTGCGTATCTATTCCATGTTGTCTAACAAATGACAAAGCTTTATTACTATTTTATTCTTTTTTCTGGTAGATGTCGGGACGTCATGCCATGCCTGTCACAATTATGATTTGAGAACAAAATCTTATTTTTTAGGGTATTTCCCTAGATATTTTTATTTTATCTTCTAATTGTTAAATTAGTAGGTAATGCACTTACATTCCACCAAATCTGAATCAGATTGGAGCAGCCGTTCCAGCGCTATGCCACAAAAAACTAGTTTTTTTGGAAAAAATACCGTTTTGGTTATTAACGTCTCCGGGGAATTCCCTTAGATTTATCACCCAAAATTTTGGTTTCTGCATATCTAGACCATGTTGTCCAACAAATGTTTAATTTTTATTTCGATTCCAATATTCCTTTTGGTAGATGTGGGGCGACATGGTATGCCTGTCACAATCATGATTTGAGAACAAAATCTTATTTTTTAGGGTATTTTCCTAGGTAAATTTTGTATTTCTTCTAAGTGTTAAATCAGTGCCTAATGTACTTACATTCCACCAAATCTTATGCAAATTGGAGAAGCCGTTTAAGCGCTATGCCACAAAAACCTAAATTTTTCATAAAAAATACCGTTTTGGTTTTTAACCTCCCAGGGAAATTCCTGTCGCGTTTCAGGTCTTGATTCCTGATAGACGTGACTATTGTCGGTTACTAAACTCTATAAAGGTCTGCAGTTATTCTTAAGCGCGATCAGAATAACACAAAGTTTACAACACTACCGCTCTGTTTACTGTACTTTTCCGAATGCCACGTTTCATGAAAAACATCAAAACGAACGACAATAACTTATGCATTGTGACGTCACATAGCCACGGTAATAATTTGAAAAACAACGTTTTAAAGTAGGTTGCGCAATACAAAACTTAATTACTGTACACTCTAGTTTATGACATCACCCCCCATTTAAGCGAAATCATCTGATTTCGAAATCAACGCACAAAACTATTTCACAATAAATAAATAAACGAACTTATACAGCTTAAACGAAAAACACAGCACAGCACGCTTTAAATCAGTTAATTCGGCTCATAAAATCCGCACCAACATTAAGTGATCCCTTTATACATTCGTATCTTATGCGATAGTTCTGGAGAAACATAGCCCATCTCATAACTCTACTGTTTGTATATTTCGCGCTCTCCAGGTATACAAGCGGTTGATGATCAGTTTGTAGTACAAACTCGTTGCCATACAAATATAGGTGGAATTTCTTGACCGACCACACACAAATTCCGAGACACTCTTTTTCGATTGTTGAGTAATTGTCCTCCGCGCGGCTCAGCTTCCTGCTGGCGTAACTCACAGGGAACAACTTTCCATCGTGCTCCTGTAGCAAAACACCGCCCCACGCCTTTATCCGACGCGTCGGTCCTCAGTACGAATTGTTTATTCGTGTCCGGCAGCCTTAATATTGGTTTGCTGGTCAAGTGCTTCTTTAATGACTGAAATGCAGTTTCTTCTTCTTCATCCCATCTTACTGTGTTAGGCCCACCTTTCTTCGTTAGGTCAGTCAACGGGACCGCAATCGTTGCATAGTTCGGGATGTAATCCCTGTAGTAACCCGTGAGGCCGAGGAATGAGCGGACTTCTTGCTTCGTCGTAGGTCTTGCCGCATCTCGTATTTTCTGTACATTGTCCTTTTGCAGACCTATCACCCCTTCCGCAATATTATGCCCCAGAAAGTCGACACGTTCGGCCCCGATCAAACATTTGGATGGTTTAATCGTCACACCAGCCTCAAATAGGCGCTTCAGCAGCAAATTTAGTGTCTCCAAATGTTGCTCCCATGTGCTTGTATGTACTATTACGTCATCAATATAGTTTTCCACGTGATCGATCCCCTTTAGCAATTCGCGCATAGCACGCACGAACGTTGCACCAGAATTAACCATGCCAAACGGCATCTTTAAAAATTCGTAACTTCCTTCCGTTGTAACGAATGCAGTCTTTTGAATATCCTCCTTCGCAACGGGAACTTGCCAATATCCCTTTGTCTGATCAATGGTGGTAAAATACTTATCCCCAGATAACTTCTCAAACACATCCGCAGCCGTAACCATAGGCTCGGGATCAAACACGGTAATCTTGTTCAGCTTACGGTAATCAATACAGATTCTATTCGTCCCATCCTTTTTCTTTACTACGACGACCGCCGATGCATACGGTGAATTGGAACGTCGAATTATCCCTAGACGTAGCATTTCTTTAATGTCTTTGGCCAGTTCTTCTCGGATTTTAAACGGCACCGGATAAGGCTTGCTCCTTATCGGCTTATCTTCCGTTAATTTTATCCTATGCTCCACGCAGTCTATTTTGCCCGGCAAATCATCAAACACCCTTGCATACGTCTTTGCAAGTTTTGTCGCTCCATTTACTTGCTCCTGCGACAACTGCTCTCCGAATCTAATGTCCTGTACCGATTCGTTAGACGGAAGTGGACACAGTTCCAAGAGGGTCCTCTCCTTCCGATTCTTGCATCCCGTCGTTGTCGTCGTACATCGCGCAGCAAGCCTTGGCTGAGCTGCTTCTTTGCTCCTTATTGCCATCTTCTTCCCTGGCATAGTACTTTTTCAGCATATTAATATGGAAAGTCTTCCTTTTCCCAGCTATGTTTAACGCATAGTCGTTTAAGCCAACTTTTCGCTCTACCGTAAATGGCCCTTTCCAGTGCATCAAAAGTTTGTTGTTATCCGTTGGAAGCAGAACTAGTACACGGTCGTTCTCTTCCAAACACCGCGGTTTAGATTTCTTGTCAAAATGACGCTTGTTCTTGATCTGTGACTTGAGTAGCTCCTCCTGTGCTAACTTCATTGTTTCTTCCAATCTCTGCCTTAAGTCGAACACATAACGATAACTACACTGCACGCTTGACTCGGTCGCGCCATTGGCCCACATTTCCCTCAAAATTGACATTGGCCCACGGACTGTCCTTCCGTAGAGCAATTCAAAGGGCGAAAATCCTGTTCCTTCCTGAGGCACTTCTCTGTAGGCAAATAACAAAGCATTTATATAACGATGCCACTGCTTCGGTTCATCACAGCACAGACGTTTTAGCATGCGTTTAAGTGTTCCATTAAATTTCTCCACAAGGCCGTTGCACATCGGATGATACGGGGTCGTTGACAAGTGATTTATCTTCAGTAAGCGCTCCACCTCCCTCATGCAATCGGATATAAGCTGGGCTCCCATATCACTTAACACCTCATCGGGTATTCCAAGTCGGCTATACATGTCCACGAGGGCTTCAGCCACAGCCTCAGTCGTGATAGTCTTTAGCGGAACAGCTTCTGGGTAACGAGTGGCATAGTCCACTAGGGTTAAAACAAATCGGTGACCGCCTTCGCTTGGAGGATGTATCGGTCCAATCAGATCCACTGCCACCCTCTTAAATGGCACATCTATTAAAGGCATCTTCTGTAGCGGCGCTCTCGTTACACTGCCCTTATTAACAGTGCGTTGGCATATATCACACGACCTACAGAACCTCTTTACGTCATCTCGTATTCCAGGCCAATAAAAATTTGACGTTACCTTATCGAATGTCTTCTTAATACCCATGTGACCCCCCATTATAGACTCGTGAGCAATCTCTAACACCTTCGGTCGAAGGTTCTGGGGTACCACAAGCTGGCGAAGCCATTTCCCATTATTAACCTTTGGGTGCTGAAACATGCGATACAGCAGACCTCCTTCCACCTTAAATGACGTTACTTGCTCACCTTTAACGCGAGTATCCTCAGCTGTCCACAGCGATTCCAATGTTGAGTCAGCCTTCTGCGCTTCCTCGAATCCATCTTTATCGGTCACTGTCCACGGGATACCCTTACGAATCCTTAGCGGTTTAGCTTCCTTTTTTAATTTTTCTGATCTTGTTTGCACGGCGCATGACGTTTCCCAAGTTGGATAGGGGTCATCTGGACTTCTAGCTCCAGGGACGTTACCTATGATCAAGTCATGCAACGTGTTCGGCAAACAAAACGCTTCGACAGTTCCCTTGTAAAACGGCGTATCGACCGTAATATTCGCCACCTCGGCCTTGACTGTCGTTGAATTTAACAAAGTCACAAATCCTTTACTACCAGTTAATTGGGAGTCATCTACAAATTCGCGTTTGACAATAACGCCTGTACAACCAGTGTCTCTTAGTGTATCAACCAAGCGGTCTCCCACTAGACCCTTACGAACCGGAAGTTTTCTCATGACGTCATCGGGCACTTCATCAGGCTCGCACGCGACTTTCTTCCGCCCCTTGTCATCCTTCGCGTCACTTTCGCGTCTAGAATTTAAGGTCTCCCCCGCACTGCCAACCTGTTTAGCAGGGCTTCTAATTGAGGAACGGCATTTGCAGTCCTTCGCCAAATGTCCCGTCCGGTCACATATAAAACATCTCCTAATCATTCGACTAGCGTCACCTTTTAGCTGTGGGCACTCTCTCGCCGTGTGTCCGCGCTGTTTACAACTAAAACATTGCACATCTGCCGGAGTATTCCACTGGTCCGACATCGTCCTTGAGGCACCTCTATTACCAGTTGACGACAGATTTCTGCTGTGTGCATTCAAAAACTGATCCGCTATCGTCGACAAACTGTCCAAAGATTTCGGCGCTTGTTCCCTCAAGTAGATCGAAAGTTCTTTCGGGCAGGTTTGAATAAATTGCTCCTTCACCAAAAGCGCACTAACCTCTTCCCATGACGTAGTAGAGCCTGACATCTCCACCCATTTTGTCAAGTAATTGGTCAGACGAATGATGAATTGCTCGGAGCTCTCATCTTTTTCGGGCTTTGCTTCTCTGAATTTACAACGGTACCCCTCTTCCGTGAGGTCATATCGGTTCAACAATGCCTGCTTCAGCAGGTCGTACTCGACAGCAGCAGTATCTGACAATCTAGAATAAACGTCTAGCGCTCTACCAGTTAAAAGGGCGCTTAAAGACGTAGCCCATTCAGATTTCTCCCATCTACTGCTCGTAGCGAACCTTTCAAATCGTAGCAAGTAGCTGTCAAGCTCGTCTTTGCCATCCACAAATGCCGGCAACCTCGGCGCTTTAGCCTTTCCGGCAACACCTACAGCAGGTGGGCTCCTCGTAGCGTTTACCTCAGCTATTTGCAACTCGATTTTCCTTAGGTTTAACTGATATTCCCGTTCGGCTTGCATTTTACGTTCCTCAGTCTCGCGTTCGGCTTGAACTTTACGTTCCTCTGCCTCGCGTTCGGCTTGAACTTTACGTTCCTCTGCCTCGCGTTCGGCTTGAACTTTACGTTCATCTGCCTCACGCGCTTCACGTCTCTCCCTACTTCTTTCCTCGCGCTCTATTGCTTGTTGTTCGCTAATAAATCTCAGCAGCGCTTCATCTGCCAACCCCAGTTGCTTACCAGCTTCGATTAACTTTTCCATGTTAAACTGTTCTTTCTCTACTACAAACATTTAAATAGCACGACAATACTTTTAAGGAATAATAAATATCCCGGACAGGCCCCCAGATGTCGCGTTTCAGGTCTTGATTTCCTGATAGACGTGACTATTGTCGGTTACTAAACTCTCTAAAGGTCTGCAGTTATTCTTAAGCGCGATCAGAATAACACAAAGTTTACAACACTACCGCTCTGTTTACTGTACTTTTCCGAATGCCACGTTTCATGAAAAACATCAAAACGAACGACAATAACTTATGCATTGTGACGTCACATAGCCACGGTAATAATTTGAAAAACAACGTTTTAAAGTAGGTTGCGCAATACAAAACTTAATTACTGTACACTCTAGTTTATGCCCTCCCCCCCCATTTAAGCGAAATCATCTGATTTCGAAATCAACGCACAAAACTATTTCACAATAAATAAATAAACGAACTTATACAGCTTAAACGAAAAACACAGCACAGCACGCTTTAAATCAGTTAATTCGGCTCATAAAATCCGCACCAACATTAAGTGATCCCTTTATACATTCGTATCTTATGCGATAGTTCTGGAGAAACATAGCCCATCTCATAACTCTACTGTTTGTATATTTCGCGCTCTCCAGGTATACAAGCGGTTGATGATCAGTTTGTAGTACAAACTCGTTGCCATACAAATATAGGTGGAATTTCTTGACCGACCACACAATTCCGAGACACTCTTTTTCGATTGTTGAGTAATTGGTCTCCGCGCGGCTCAGCTTCCTGCTGGCGTAACTCACAGGGAACAACTTTCCATCGTGCTCCTGTAGCAAAACACCGCCCACGCCTTTATCCGACGCGTCGGTCCTCAGTACGAATTGTTTATTCGTGTCCGGCAGCCTTAATATTGGTTTGCTGGTCAAGTGCTTCTTTAATGACTGAAATGCAGTTTCTTCTTCTTCATCCCATCTTACTGTGTTAGGCCCACCTTTCTTCGTTAGGTCAGTCAACGGGACCGCAATCGTTGCATAGTTCGGGATGTAATCCCTGTAGTAACCCGTGAGGCCGAGGAATGAGCGGACTTCTTGCTTCGTCGTAGGTCTTGCCGCATCTCGTATTTTCTGTACATTGTCCTTTTGCAGACCTATCACCCCTTCCGCAATCATTATGCCCCAGAAAGTCGACACGTTCGGCCCCGATCAAACATTTGGATGGTTTAATCGTCACACCAGCCTCAAATAGGCGCTTCAGCAGCAAATTTAGTGTCTCCAAATGTTGCTCCCATGTGCTTGTATGTACTATTACGTCATCAATATAGTTTTCCACGTGATCGATCCCCTTTAGCAATTCGCGCATAGCACGCACGAACGTTGCACCAGAATTAACCATGCCAAACGGCATCTTTAAAAATTCGTAACTTCCTTCCGTTGTAACAAATGCAGTCTTTTGAATATCCTCCTTCGCAACGGGAACTTGCCAATATCCCTTTGTCAGATCAATGGTGGTAAAATACTTATCCCCAGATAACTTCTCAAACACATCCGCAGCCGTAACCATAGGCTCGGGATCAAACACGGTAATCTTGTTCAGCTTACGGTAATCAATACAGATTCTATTCGTCCCATCCTTTTTCTTTACTACGACGACCGCCGATGCATACGGTGAATTGGAACGTCGAAATTATCCCTAGACGTAGCATTTCTTTAATGTCTTTGGCCAGTTCTTCTCGGATTTTAAACGGCACCGGATAAGGCTTGCTCCTTATCGGCTTATCTTCCGTTAATTTTATCCTATGCTCCACGCAGTCTATTTTGCCCGGCAAATCATCAAACACCCTTGCAATACGTCTTTGCAAGTTTTGTCGCTCCATTTACTTGCTCCTGCGACAACTGCTCTCCGAATCTAATGTCCTGTACCGATTCGTTAGACGGAAGTGGACACAGTTCCAAGAGGTCCTCTCCTTCCGATTCTTGCATCCCGTCGTTGTCGTCGTACATCGCGCAGCAAGCCTTGGCTGAGCTGCTTCTTTGCTCCTTATTGCCATCTTCTTCCCTGGCATAGTACTTTTTCAGCATATTAATATGGAAAGTCTTCCTTTTCCCAGCTATGTTTAACGCATAGTCGTTTAAGCCAACTTTTCGCTCTACCGTAAATGGCCCTTTCCAGTGCATCAAAAGTTTGTTGTTATCCGTTGGAAGCAGAACTAGTACACGGTCGTTCTCTTCCAAACACCGCGGTTTAGATTTTCTTGTCAAAATGACGCTTGTTCTTGATCTGTGACTTGAGTAGCTCCTCCTGTGCTAACTTCATTGTTTCTTCCAATCTCTGCCTTAAGTCGAACACATAACGATAACTACACTGCACGCTTGACTCGGTCGCGCCATTGGCCCACATTTCCCTCAAAATTGACATTGGCCCACGGACTGTCCTTCCGTAGAGCAATTCAAAGGGCGAAAATCCTGTTCCTTCCTGAGGCACTTCTCTGTAGGCAAATAACAAAGCATTTATATAACGATGCCACTGCTTCGGTTCATCACAGCACAGACGTTTTAGCATGCGTTTAAGTGTTCCATTAAATTTCTCCACAAGGCCGTTGCACATCGGATGATACGGGGTCGTTGACAAGTGATTTATCTTCAGTAAGCGCTCCACCTCCCTCATGCAATCGGATATAAGCTGGGCTCCCATATCACTTAACACCTCATCGGGTATTCCAAGTCGGCTATACATGTCCACGAGGGCTTCAGCCACAGCCTCAGTCGTGATAGTCTTAAGCGGAACGGCTTGGAGGATGTATCGGTCCAATCAGATCCACTGCCACCCTCTTAAATGGCACATCTATTAAAGGCATCTTCTGTAGCGGCGCTCTCGTTACACTGCCCTTATTAACAGTGCGTTGGCATATATCACACGACCTACAGAACCGCTTTACGTCATCTCGTATTCCAGGCCAATAAAAATTTGAAGTTACCTTATCAAACGTCTTCTTAATACCCATGTGACCCCCCATTATAGACTCGTGAGCAATCTCTAACACCTTCGGTCGAAGGTTCTGGGGTACCACAAGCTGGCGAAGCCATTTCCCATTTATTAACCTTTGGGTGGCTGAAACATGCGATACAGCAGACCTCCTTCCACCTTAAATGACGTTACTTGCTCACCTTTAACGCGAGTATCCTCAGCTGTCCACAGCGATTCCAATGTTGAGTCAGCCTTCTGCGCTTCCTCGAATCCATCTTTATCGGTCACTGTCCACGGGATACCCTTACGAATCCTTAGCGGTTTAGCTTCCTTTTTTAATTTTTCTGATCTTGTTTGCACGGCGCATGACGTTTCCCAAGTTGGATAGGGGTCATCTGGACTTCTAGCTCCAGGGACGTTACCTATGATCAAGTCATGCAACGTGTTCGGCAAACAAAACGCTTCGACAGTTCCCTTGTAAAACGGCGTATCGACCGTAATATTCGCCACCTCGGCCTTGACTGTCGTTGAATCTAACAAAGTCACAAATCCTTTACTACCAGTTAATTGGGAGTCATCTACAAATTCGCGTTTGACAATAACGCCTGTACAACCAGTGTCTCTCAGTGTATCAACCAAGCGGTCTCCCACCAGACCCTTACGAACCCGGAAGTTTTCTCATGACGTCATCGGGAACTTCATCAGGCTCGCACGCGACTTTCTTCCGCCCCTTGTCCATTTTCGCGTCCTTTTCGCGTCTAAAATTTAAGGTCTCCCCCGCACTGCCAACCTGTTTAGCAGGGCTTCTAATTGAGGAACGGCATTTGCAGTCCTTCGCCAAATGTCCCGTCCGGTCACATATAAAACATCTCCTAATCATTCGACTAGCGTCACCTTTTAGTTGTGGGCACTCTCTCGCCGTGTGTCCGCGCTGTTTACAACTAAAACATTGCACATCTGCCGGAGTATTCCACTGGTCCGACATCGTCCTTGAGGCACCTCTATTACCAGTTGACGACAGATTTCTGCTGTGTGCATTCAAAAACTGATCCGCTATCGTCGACAAACTGTCCAAAGATTTCGGCGCTTGTTCCCTCAAGTAGATCGAAAGTTCTTTCGGGCAGGTTTGAATAAATTGCTCCTTCACCAAAAGCGCACTAACCTCTTCCCCATGACGTAGTAGAGCCTGACATCTCTCCACCCATTTTGTCAAGTAATTGGTCAGACGAATGATGAATTGCTCGGAGCTCTCATCTTTTTCGGGCTTTGCTTCTCTGAATTTACAACGGTACCCCTCTTCCGTGAGGTCATATCGGTTCAACAATGCCTGCTTCAGCAGGTCGTACTCGACAGCAGCAGTATCTGACAATCTAGAATAAACGTCTAGCGCTCTACCAGTTAAAAGGGCGCTTAAAGACGTAGCCCATTCAGATTTCTCCCATCTACTGCTCGTAGCGAACCTTTCAAATCGTAGCAAGTAGCTGTCAAGCTCGTCTTTGCCATCCACAAATGCCGGCAACCTCGGCGCTTTAGCCTTTCCGGCAACACCTACAGCAGGTGGGCTCCTCGTAGCGTTTACCTCAGCTATTTGCAACTCGATTTTCCTTAGGTTTAACTGATATTCCCGTTCGGCTTGCATTTTACGTTCCTCAGTCTCGCGTTCGGCTTGAACTTTACGTTCCTCTGCCTCGCGTTCGGCTTGAACTTTACGTTCCTCTGCCTCGCGTTCGGCTTGAACTTTACGTTCATCTGCCTCACGCGCTTCACGTCTCTCCCTACTTCTTTCCTCGCGCTCTATTGCTTGTTGTTCGCTAATAAATCTCAGCAGCGCTTCATCTGCCAACCCCAGTTGCTTACCAGCTTCGATTAACTTTTCCATGTTAAACTGTTCTTTCTCTACTACAAACATTTAAATAGCACGACAATACTTTTAAGGAATAATAAATATCCCGGACAGGCCCCCAGATGTCGAGTTTCAGGTCTTGATTCCTGATAGACGTGACTATTGTCGGTTACTAAACTCTAAAGGTCTGCAGTTATTCTTAAGCGCGATCAGAATAACACAAAGTTTACAACACTACCGCTCTGTTTACTGTACTTTTCCGAATGCCACGTTTCATGAAAAACATCAAAACGAACGACAATAACTTATGCATTGTGACGTCACATAGCCACGGTAATAATTTGAAAAACAACGTTTTAAAGTAGGTTGCGCAATACAAAACTTAATTACTGTACACTCTACTTTGTGACAATTCCCCTTGATTTATCACCCAAAATTTTGGTTTCTGCATATCTAGACCATCTTGTCTAACAATTGGCTAAGTTTCATTACGATTCCATTATTCCTTCTGGTAGATGTCGGGGCGACATACCATGCCTGTCACAATCATGATTTGAGAACAAAATCTTAATTTTTAGGGTATTTCCCTAGGTAACTTTTTTATTTCTTCCAAGTGTTAAATCAGTGCCTAATGCACTTACATTCCACCAAATCGTTTTCAAATTGGAGCAGCCGTTTAAGCGCTATGCCACAAAAAGCTAATTTTTTCATAAAAAATACCGTTTTGGTTGTTTACCTCCCAGGGAAATTCCCCTTGATTTCGGGGCGACATGCCATGCCTGTCAAACCTTTGACGAAAAAAAACAAAAAAAAACGGACAAAAACAATATGTGTCCCAATTTTTCAATTGGGACCCATAACAATATGTGTCCCATTTTTCCAAATGGGACCCGTAATAACCATTTACATGTTGGTGTTTTGAATTTATAACGTATTAACAATGTAAAATTTGTAAGTAAGGAAAGTAAGATTATGTAAATCCAAATGTAAGGTATCATGGCCTAAATAGGCCTTATGTATAAATAAACAGTATATTACAACATATTAACCCCAATTATATAGGCGTGGGATTACGGTTTATGGCAATCAGAATAACAACTTTTGCTATGCGTGTGCGACATAACAATGCATTTAAGAGTTTAAAAATGCTATTTTTACAATGATCAAGGCCTTTTTATGCAAATTTACGATAATGCGTCTGCAGTATGATAATCGCGATACGTATTTATTAATATTGTAGCTGAGTAGAATCGTGATTATTGATATATCGTTCACACCTAATAAGAATTAAATGTTGACAGGCTCTATCTTCGGCAGGGGCTTTAACTTTATCGTTGGAAGTCTATCATAAGTCTCCTCGCCTGGTTTAAAAATAAGGTCTGGCGACCCAAAATACGCTATTCTCGCTGCAGCACCGTAGATGTTATCTCTTCGTCGGACTTCCTCTTCCGTATCGGTGTAGATATACCTAAGTTTCGGAATTGCTGAAACAGAAGCTCTTGGATGAAGATGCAAAACAAAGTTCTTGCTTA
>CH002657.1:786593-802100 GCA_000149265.1 Ciona savignyi | reverse complement strand
CCCAGTTCAGGTAATATAAATAGCTGAAACCAACTAATACTAAAATTATAGACTCAAAATCGACTCAAGAAAACTAAATTGTTTTCTGGAACCATACTAAACAAAGTGTTTAATTGATTTTTCTAAGACATTTTTAATGTTTTCACAGGTGGTTTTTTGGAAAAACTAAAGCGTGTAGATGCAGAGAGATTGTTAATGATGAAGCATAGCCGGAATGGAGCATTTCTGATCAGAGTCAGTGAAACTCGACCCGATGAATTTTCATTAAGCAGTAAGAAAATATTATTTCAGTTAATGTTTTTCCTCACAGACCAACATGTTGTTATGCCAGTTTGTGTCCTGACGCATTGCTTTTGTGCAACAGTTCGACATGAAGGTATGGTGAAGCATTATCGAATACGAAAACTTGACATCGGAGAAGTTTTTATATCACGCAACTCTAGCTTTTTAACACTAGTTGATGTGGTATCTCATTATTGCAATGACGCAGATGGCTTGTGCTATGCGCTTAAACAGGCTTGTAAAAAGGTATGTGAAAACTGGAGTATTGGGTTTTTACATTACAGGTATAGTGGGGAGCTGGGGACTGTCACCTACAAATCGGGTACTAATTAAAAAATTTTGCTATAAAAAAAACTGTCAACAAGTATAAAAAATAAAGTTTTAAAGCTCACAGTGTCAGTTTTATTAAGTTGTTATCAAATACAACGTTCTAACACAGAACTTTAAACTTAAAATTCAATTACGTTAGCAACCAGCTGTTAATCGAATCTCCAAGATACTTTGATCGTTGCACCCCGATTTGCTGAGTTGACAATTCGGCAAATTGAATAAGATAAATATATATAGCTTGTGTCCCAATTAACTCATTTTCTCATTTGGTATTATTGTATTTTGTTGTTTCGAACTGTAGGCCTATAATATTTCGAATCATTATCTAGTATCTAGTCCAAACCCGATTGACGGTGCCCACTATTGTTTCAGGATTTGTAGGTTTTTTGGAGCTATTGTAATATGGTTAATTTTCATATAATAGAAATATAGATATTACTTTGCTGTGTGCCTTAGTTTACAGACTACTATTGTGCAATTGGCCCGTGTCCAACACTTTTTAGCGGCATGGTCCAAATTACAATAAACTTATGTCCGATTTTGACTGGATAAAAAAACCTCACCAGCTGGATTTCGCGATTATGTAGTACTGGTTATAGGGCTTTTATGTTTATGAAATTTCCCACAGCATTTTTTGCCATTGACTTAGCAAATGAATTTTGAGGACTGTACACAGCTTATCAATAATTTATTTAAATTCAGCTTGAAATCCCTCAAACTGCTGGATTGTCACGTGAGCTTGCTGATAAATGGGAAATTGATCGAACGTCAGTTGAACTGAAGAAAAAACTTGGTGAAGGCCAATTTGGAGAGGTTTATGAGGGTATGTGGAACAGAACAACCAAAGTTGCTGTTAAAACCTTAAAAACAGGTAATCTGTATGATGGCTATAGTTCATATAAATGCAATGTTGTAAGAGTAACTGCTTTTTTTTACAGGAAAATCAACATTTAAGTAAATTTAAGTTTTACCATAAACCTGTACCAGTACCATATATAGTTGGTGTGGTTAATACACTGCATAGTGACTTGAAATATTTTTTAGGTACCATGGACAAAAATGAGTTTCTCAGAGAAGCACAGCTAATGAAAAAACTGCGCCATCCAAAACTTGTACAACTCTATGCTGTGTGCACTCAATCAGAACCAATTTACATCATAACTGAACTTATGTGCAATGGAGCCTTACAATCATACTTAAAAGGTGCATATTTTTTAACCCTTACTAGTACGGTTTAATTATTTAATATTAACTCTGCAAGCAGTGTACGATTAAGTTAAACTAAACAAATACATGCCGTATGTTAGTATAGCATAGAGGAGAAAATAATACAAGCATTGGTATATAAACTTTGAGTTGAAGGTAAATATTACAAATTTATATTTAGGCAAAGGGAAAGATCTAGCAGTGCCAACGTTAATCGAGATGGCAGCACAAATTGCTTCAGGAATGGCTTATCTGGAAACAAACAATTACATTCATAGAGATCTTGCTGCTAGAAATATCCTAGTTGGAATGAACAACATTTGCAAAGTTGCTGATTTCGGATTAGCACGGATAACCCTGGTAATTATTGTTTATTAATTGACCAATAAGTGAAGTTCAACAATCTAACAATTAATATATTTGTTTTCATTTCACGCATTTACCGCTTATATTCTATGCACTCCTTTTCCAGAATGATATTTATGAGGTCAGCAGAGACACAAAATTCCCGATAAAATGGACTGCACCTGAAGCAGCTGTACGACAAATGTTTACCATCAAATCTGATGTTTGGTCGTTTGGTATTCTTCTCACTGAGTTGTTAGGTAAAGGCAGGATGCCTTATCCAGGTATATATTGTCTCTGTAGTGATCAGTACAAATATTTACTTAAGTTTACTGCTGAGCACAGTTGTGCAATTTATAGACATTATTACGCAGTGGATGACGCACAAGTGGGTATATAACTTGCTACTTTATTCCAGAAAGTATTTGCTTTTTAGGCAAAATGAAAGTACTGAAAGCAGCTTGATCAACATTGAATACAATTTCAATAATTTTTTTAATAACATTTTTAACATGAAGGTTATCTATGAATATTTCTTAGGCCCGTCTACCTTTTTATAGTTTACGGTTTAAGCGGGTATTTATGGTTATATTTGCTTTGTAACAAAGTCCAAACAGCATAATAGAAGCTACAGAGATTCAAAAATCTAAAACAATAAAAACGGCGGTGCCGTTACTTTTTTATAGTAATGCTTTAAATGAAGCCTATTTAAGTGTAAACATATCTTTATTTGTAATGAACAGTTTGTAAATTTGTAATTCAATTTATTCTTCTCACTAAATCACTTCTAAATTTTAAGGAATGACAAACAGAGAAACACTGGAGCAAGTTGAACAAGGATATCGGATGCCAAAACAACCGAATTGCCCTGATCGATTGTATGCAATAATGCTAAGTTGCTGGCAAGCTGAACCGCAAAAGCGTGACTCGTTTGAAACTTTGCAGTGGAAATTGGAAGAATTCTACTTCAGTGATGACGGAGTATACAGGGAGTCTGAAAATATTAATTAAGTTGGTTGATTTCGTGAAAAGGCCAGACCATATTGACAAAATAACATTTTTAAAAGGACAATCTTGTTTGTGCGACAGAAAAGAAATGTTGAAGAAATGTTGATGACAGCCATAAAGTATCCTTGAATACCTGTGCAGAAGCATATGTTAGTACATTAGGGAACCATGTGCTACAGGATAATATTCCTAACTTGTTTAAGCACTTTTTTGAATTTAAAATAATGAAATGCATTGTAACTTTTTAATAATTAGTATTTTTAAGATATTGTTGCACATAATTTGTATTTTTTATGCTGATGTACAATCATTATGCACTAATCTGTTTTATTGCTTCAATTTTTTTTCTTGTTCTAACGCCTTTTAATTTACATTATAGTTTCATATAGTTTTGTAAAAAATGATTCATACAATTGTGATAAGCAAATTTATAAACGTACAGGAAATGCCAGTTTCTTCTTTAATCTAAAACTGTCATTTGCATTTCGGGTACTAATTTTGTATTGTTGGTTTTATCAGTTGTTTTCATATATTCTTATGATCATTGTGAGATTATGGTGCCTTCTTCATTACCTGAAAATTCTAAACTTTTAATCAATTGCATTGTATTTGTAGCCTTACCACGCGATTTTGAATTAATCGTTTTGAGATCAAGAATAAAATACCGTTTTTATGTTTTAATAAAAGGAAAAAATTGTATACCTTTGAGCGAATCAAATAAGTCAAAGATGACAATGTTTATATTTAAGAAAAAGTACTAAACCAAATTTTAGTAAATGTTGGTTTAGAAATTAAAAAAGCTAGAGTTTAACATTATGGCATGTCCACAGTAATAAATCATGATGTATAGGATAGGATATTCGTGTTTATCCCCGTGATTGGAAAAACCAAGTAGGTTAACACACGGGCAATCGTCAGATCACCTCGCGCCCATCGTCGGTTTTTACCAGAGCTATTGCAGTGTGTTGTGTATGATAGTCACGTTCCTTCAATTTGGTAGAACCCATTAATCCGCTGGGTCCAGGCAATGTATGTTAAGTGCTTGCCCAAGAACACAATTAAATAGTTAGCGACAGGTTTCGAACCTGCAACTCTGGTTGAAAGATGCAGCGGTTCGCCTTGTTTTCACTTCAATTCAAACATCCGCGATAAGATGGACGTCATCCACTTAAAACTGCATTATGGCGCCAGTTATTGGTCATTGATCGCGTGCAAAGGCTGACCTGAAAAACATTATGACGTCAATTAAGGGTCGGTGTTGTTTGATCGTGTGCGGAAGGTGATCGAGGTCATTATGGCGCCAGCTATTGCCGGTCAGTGTTGTTTGATCTCTGGAAATCATTATGACGTCAGTTATTGCTCGGAGTTACGAAGGATTTTGATGGGGTTCCCGGGAGAAAGACCAGCTAATGGGTCTATTTTGGGCGAACAATCACACGAGATGTTGTCGCAAGAGTGAGAAGCAGAGAATCTATAAGTGGTTTTGGAGAGAAAAGATTACATGAATAAGACCAAAAACGGGCATCATGCAGTTTTTCTCTTAGGAATTGGAGCACCAGATAAATACGCATGTTTGGACTCTGACAGGGAGAGGGAACGAGGCTGAGACCGAGGTGACTGCCACCTGGCGCGTTAAGCGCTAGGTTATTGAGACTTTGTGGCATAGTTGACAGAAGGAACAAGACAAAAGTCGCTTCTGCCGGAATAAACAAAGAACGAGTTGACTAGCCGCAAAGGAAAACGAACTGTCTAATAAACGCATCGCGCAGTTATTCCGACGCCAGTCGGTCCCGCGAATCGATTCCCGAGTAAAGTGCATTGATTTATTCGTGTGTTCATATTAACAACGTTTGACAATAAACTAACCAACGTTCAACCAGCGTGGACTCGATCTTTGGAAGTCGGATATCGGAGTCAGCATATATATTCGAGCCACACAGAGGGCAAATCTACCCTCGACTAACCTCGAACGTTGCAGTTAACCTACGATAAACACGTCAAACGTTGCAAAAGACATCGCACTAAATCATCAGACTATTTGGCTGAACAACGGGGTCATGTTACGCGAGGTTGTGCTGTTCACGTAAGTTTAAATGGCTATGTCATTATGTTTATGCCGGTGATCACACACAGTCATGCATGTGTAGGGCTTTATGTTATATTATTTAAATTTATTAAGACTTACTAACCAATAGACGTATTTCTTTGTTTACAATTTTCGCCGCTAAGCGACAGCGGCGCTAGAGCTGACAGGCAAAAAAACAATTCGCGGTATACAAAATTAAGGCTAAGTTAATAATAACATACCTTAACATCAAAGCCTTAACATTTTAAGGTTATTTTATGTTAATTAGGGGTCTCTAATTAATTTAATGTATAATAAGCCTACCAAAAGTTTACAATATTTAATCGTACAGTATTGTGTAGGGTAGGCTACCTAATATACAAATACAGTAATGCCAGATTCGTGTTGTGCTATTGGTTGCACAAACAGGCGTGCAAAGAAAATTGAAGGTGAACAACGAATTAGTTTTTATAGAATACCATCAGACACCACAGAAAAAAGTCGTGCACGACGGGAAGCATGGGTAAGAGCAATCCAAAGAAAAAACTGGAGTGAAGCAATGATTGATGTAGCAAAATTATGCGGAACTCATTTTATTTCAGGTAAGAGTTTATTATTATATGTTTTACTGTTAGACTGTTATTTTTCTAAACAACCACTTATTAACCATGAAGGTAAAAAGTCAGATGATCCATCTTCTCCGGATTATGTTCCCAGTATTTTCAGTTTTCAAAAATCTACTGGTACTACATCAAAGAATGAGAAGCTTAGCCGATTCAACCGTATGCTAAAAAGGAAACATGTATATACAGAGAAGATACATAAAAAGGATACAGATACAGAAACAATGGAAAGCGAGCATGAGGTTGTTGGTACGGTTGCCGGTACCGGCACTGGTATAAATGATATACCGGTACATAATATGGATATCATTGATGAAGGTAAAGTATACTTTTATATGCCTTATGTTAAGTCGTACTTTTAAATTGAAATATATGTACATTGCTTTATTGGTTAATAAAATAATTTATCAAAATTAATTGATTTTTAGAAAACCGAGATACTGAGGTGAATTATGCCAAAGAACTAGAAAGAAAAATTATAGAAAAAGATAGTATTATCGAACAGATGAAGCAGGAAATTGGAAAGTTGAAAGATAAAACAGTGTGTAATTTTAAAAGTGTTGAAGATAATGGAGATTTGCGAAACATGATGACTGGACTACCAAGCAAAGAACTTTTCTATTGGCTGCTAAATATTATAACTCGTAAAACTAGAACAGTGTATCAAAGGTTGGATGAAACTAATCACCTCTTTCTTATACTAATGAAATTAAAAATGGGCTTGACAAACAAAGATCTGGCATATCGCTTTGGGCTAAGCGAAGTTATTGTTTCCAAAATAATTTGTCAATGGTTACCTGATTTGGCAGATGTTCTCAAAAACTTTATTGTTTGGCCACAAAAAGAAGTGTTACATGCAAACATGCCAAGGGCATTTGGAAAGTACAAAAACTGTGTTGCTATCATTGATTGTACAGAAATATTTATACAGCGGCCCCTTAACTTAACTGCCAGAGCACAAACATGGTCCAACTATAAGCACACAACACACAATTAAATACCTTGTGGCAATCACTCCAGCAGGGGCTGTTAGTTTTTTATCTTCAGGTTGGGGAGGAAGAGTTTCAGATAAAGTCATTACAATAGAATCTGGATTTTTAAACAAAGTTGAGGCAGGAGACTGTGTTCTTGCAGACCGTGGTTTTTTAATTGAAGAGGAGCTTGCTGTACGAGGAGCAGTGTTAAGAATCCCAGCATTTACAAGAGGCAAGGCACAGCTTAGTGCTGAAAGCGTTGATCGCTCTCGAAGTTTAGCACATGTACGAATTCATGTTGAGCGTGTAATTGGTAGACTCAAAAAGTTTAACATACTTCAAAGCATTATACCAATCACCCAAGTAGATCTACTTGATGAAATCATGGTCTGTATTTGTGGACTTGTTAATTTAAATGCAAGTGTAGTTAGATACTGAATTTTGTTGTCATTTACAGCAGAAAAAATAAAACAACAAATTTGTTGAAAAGGTTTTATTTAAGATAACAAAAATATAACACAACTATCAGTTATGGTGCATTTCGGCATGTTGGGCAAATCCATTTGCCTCTTGGGGCACGTGTCAGATTAACACATTTGTAGTGGTACCACTCTATTGCGCATCCATTGTTTTTACAAGCAATCATAGGATTGAATGCTGGCCTATAACATACACAATATCGTTCTTCTGGATTCTCCATATTGGGGTCATTTTTTCGAGATAGCAACTCAGGCAATAACACAACATAAAAGTAATCTTTTAGTTGTTTTCTCATAGTATTAATAAAATGATGATCACGCTTAACTGTGATGCTAATGACATCGGTTGTTTTTCCCGCAGGAGTGTAAATAAAAAAAGAACAGTAATTAACATCCAAAATCATCATTTGACCCTGAATTTGACTGTAGTATGGATGCTTACAATTAAAGTTTCCATCCGGAAGTATCGGAAATTTCTTGTCAGCTGCCCAACCTTCCAAACCACAGCGGTATTTGTAGGGACATTTTATTTCCAGCAGACCCTTTCCATGGCAATCACAACTTATAATACCATCAGGACTAGCACCCAGGTAAGGTTCCGTACTGGACACATGAAGTCCTGTGGTTTCCAGTGTAAAATTTGTATGGCTCACCTTAGCAATGGAAGTAAAATGTTCACGCGCTTTTGGTTCCATACCGCGCCCATACTTTAACGCTGCTGTTTCACCAGGTGGTGTGTAATCCATTATTCTATGCAGCAGTGATTTCGAAGGGTTACTAGTTGGAGTATGACAAATTTGGTGAAATAATGATGATGTTAGCCGACCTGAGCGATGAAGTTTCCACTGGTCAGATAAATGCTGTTGTTTTGTTATTTGGCATAAATTATTGTAAACGCGTTCATTGTTTTCATTGACAAATGTGGTATAAGATCTTGTGCACTCTTTCTTTAGCTTTTCATTTGAATAGTTAATTGCATTGGGGTCAAAAAGGCTTGTAATTGGTTCGGGAATTGTATTTAGGTCATTTTCTTCTGCTTCATCAGTGTCACTGTCAATGACAACATCTTCCTTTTGGTGCTGTATGTCCACACTTGTTAAAACAGCTGCATTTGAAATGTGTCGTAAGCTTTCAATGTCGGATGGAGTAATGGTTTCAGAATGTGGAGTGTCAAAACAATAGTGCTTTACGTTTGGTAAATCCTTAGAACTGCGTGGTGTATTTTCATCCGGTTTGGGTCTTTTAAAATCTATTTCTTTGAGGGGCAGTGGAGCTGCTTGCCGCTTTGAAACATTCCATGCGCAAAGTTGACTGGTTGATGCTACTTTGTTCAATTGTAAGTTGCAAAAGGCTTGTACTTTAAACAATACAGCAGCAAGGTGGGAACATGCGGATCCAAGTCTAAAAATATGTACCGTATTTAATTTAACAAACCATATAAGTTTATCATAATACAGTACAATATAAAACCCATCACCACTACTCCATCCATATCATACCAAAAAATTGGTTACTGGTATGCAATTATATATTCCAACTCAAACACATTATTTACCCGGCCATACAAGTGCAATTTCCAGTGAGAATCCAACTATCTTTCTTGTGAACCACTATCCAAACTTCATACGCATTCTTCTTATCTCCTTGTCGTTGACTGGGTAATACCTAGAACAGAAAATAACAGTAAAGGTTTGTTTAGTGTTCGGTACCAGTAATCATACACAATTATATTACTTACAGTAAAATTAGTTTAGTTTGGAAAACTAGACTAACAACAATATACACCCGTCCTACCTTCGATTTTAAAAGACAAAACTCGCTATCTTCACCAACATCATGAAAGAGTACAGCTTGAACATGTCCACATATAAAGAAATTATATGCAGTCAGGGATTTATATGCCTTGAGTGATTCTTTTGTATATTCGCTTGGAGTGTTGATCAAATAATTATATATTTCAGGCCACATAACTTCAGGTAGACATCGATTTTCTTTCCATTCTTCTACACCCAGTGGATCCGGTAATAATTTGCCATTTGCCAGGGTTAACTTTTTTTTGTACATAACTTTATTTTCCGCTGTAAGTCCTTGGAAGAACTTTGAAGCAATCCAGTTATCTGCCATCTTTTTAATTCTAAGATAATCTGTAGCAATATAATAACAGAATGCGTTAAACAAGATAAACTAAGCAACCCGCAACAATCGCTCGAATTGGCTTTCTGCCTGTCAGCTTTGGCGCCACTACTGCTTAGCGGCGAAAATTGTAAACAAAGAAATACGTCTATAGGGAGTCAAACCAGTACTTTTGCGGATCTAGTTCCGGTCTGGGTTTACTTAAATTTAAATTAACGGTTTAGGATTGCTTCCACTTTTTATTTCAAGTAAATGCGGTTCGATTTTTGGTTATGACCAAACCACTGCCCCAAACTAGGTTCGCAGTTTATAAGTCGGATTTTTCAAATAGAGTTATTTAACATTTAATAATATTTAAAGCATTGTGAAACCTAAAAAAATATCGGTTAAGGTTCACTTACACAGGCGCACTTTTTTTTATTAAGTTGCCATTGTTATCATCGTAACTGACACTTTACTTTTGGGGTTACAACCTCATACCAAAACAAAACCATGACAACTGGATTGTTTACAAAAAAATCTTTTTGCTTGGTCTTTCGCAAGTTGTTAGTCTGTATGTTTTTAGAGGAAATGTGTTTTTTTTAATTTAATTTTAAACCAAACAGGTGCACCCAGTATGTAAATTACGGCAACTTCAAACCCAGTTGTTTATTGCAAATGTGACATGTTAAATCCACATTTTCATATGTCCCAACAGACTGTTAAACGAAGCTACGCCAACTATGTAGCATTGCCTAAAGAGTTGGATTTATTTTTTGTTCAATCCACTGAATTCTGGCAACAACGCGTTTGCTCAGGAAAACGCAGGATTTTGATTCTGAAATACTTTGGCTTACTGTGCAACATACTAGGATAGGATACAATGGGATATTCATGTTTATCCCGATGAATAGGAAAATCAAGGGGATTAACACACGGGCAATCTTCAGATCACCTCGCGCCCACCGTCGGTTTACCAGAGCTATTGCAAGGTGTTGTATATGATAGACAGATTCCTTCAATTTGGTAGAATCCATTAATCGGCTGTGTTCAGGCAATGTTCGTTAAATGCCTTGCCCAAGGACACAACCGACTAGCTAGCAACCAGTTTTGCACCTGCAACCTTTCGATTGACAGGCGACGCGCTTAATCGCCACATTAACCGGCCGGACTACTATTAAGCATTGTTAAGCTACCGGGGTTGTCACAATAAATATTTATTTTATTTTGATGTATTTCAGTTTGTTTTATTTTAAAATGGAAAGTCTAAATGGCACAAACTTAGTTTTAGCGGCAGAAGTTGGCGATTATGAACAAGTAATAGATCTTCTTGAAAACACACATGTTGATCCCAATTCAGAGACCAATGATAAAAATGGGGAAATGCGTTTAGCCCTGCACCGGGCTGCAGCGTATGGACACATCAGCACCATCTCTGCTTTGCTGCAAGCTGGTGCTGATATTAATAAGTGTAGTGCTGCTGGACGAATGGCTTTGCATGAAGCTTGCATTGGTGGCCAAGTGGAAGCGCTTAAGTTACTTTTACTTATGAACATGGACAATCTGAACTGCCAAGACTCCAATCTTCAAACTGCTTGTCACTTAGCAGCATTAAATGGCGAAGAAGCCTGTGTGCAGTTACTTCTAAAAAGTGGGTGCGACCCCTACATTGGCGACAGAGAAGGAAAAACAGTTGCCCATGTAGCATGCGTACGTGATAAATCAAATATTTTAAAATTCTTGTTTAACTTTGGAGTTGATTTTGAGAAAGCTGACCATCGTGGGAGATTTCCAATTCATGTGGCGGCTGCCAATGGCAGTATAAACTGCCTAAAAGCGTTATTTACCTTCGATAGTGATGTTAGTGCACGGGATAAACAAGGATGTCAACCTGTTCACTACTCTGCATCGCATGGACATTTAAATTGTTTGTGTTTTCTTGCAAAACAGGGTGCTAAGCTACAATCTGTGGATAATTATGGAAGAAGCGTCGTTCACTTTGCGGCAAAACAAGGCTGGGTTGAAGTCCTTCATTGGCTCTTGGAGACTAAAATCACAGCCAACATCCAGGACAGCAAGGGAGAAACTCCTTTACATTTTGCAGTTAGGTTTGGGCAAGCAGCATGTGCTAATTGCTTGCTCCAACATGGGGCAGATTTAGATATAAAAAGTGAGAGTGAACAAGATGTGATTCAATGTGCTCGAAGTGCTGGACATCCCAGATTGATTCAGGATGTCATAGACAATAAAATAAAATGTCCAAAATGTGAAAAACAATATGAAGTTATATGCTGGGAGAGCAAGCGGCAACCAAACACCGCGCATAGATTTCTTGACCATGCAAAGTCTGGATACTCATTGCCTAGTATCAAAGCTACAGGCAAACCGACTGTTTCATTCCAAGAAAAGAACAGGAGAAAACGAGATCAGATTCTGATAGAAAAAGCGAAGCGAGAACGAAAGCATGATTTATCTCCAAGAAATTTAGCAACAAAATATTATGGTATGCATCCAGAAGAATTTGAAAAGCAAAATCCCCATGGGTTTTAAAATAGCACAAAATGTGTTTTGTGCTGTTACTAAGTCCAGTATTTAAATCACTGTTATTCCACTAAAACTAAGTGTTGTACTCAATAGATATATGAAATATGTATGTATATTCATGTACTATTGATTATTTTCTTATAATGTCATTTTATGCCTATTTTTTAAATAAATACTTCCTACAATGTCTTGTAATTTTGTGAGATAGAATAATTATTTCTCTGCGCGGGATAACGGTGATGCTTCTAACAGAGGTTACCATATGCCTGCCCTTGTTGCTGATACAATTGCTACATGGTTTAGGACTTTTTTGCTATACACTTCACCACTGGACCACATTTTTGCAAATTATAATAATTACAAAAATGATGTAATTCTTTTAATTACTAATACAACACTAACATTTTTTACAATTTTTATGAAAGATGATTTTCAGGTTTGAAGATAAAACACTAAAACAACAAACATCTATACAAATATTTATATTGCAATAGTGTTACAACAGAAATGGGGCTTATGGCAGCAGTCACAACTAAATGTATTTGTATTGTTCAAAGCATGAGGTTTATTTAAAACATGAAATGTTTATACTTTGTAAACAGAGTTATTTAGTAATCATTGAACAAAACATATAAGAAACAAAGATGACTGTTTTATAGTTCACCACTGACCACACGCATACACTTGAAGATAGATATTGAACAAAAGAAAGAAACACTGTAGGAACATGGCAAGGTTTTCTTCAGGAAAAATTGTTAATGTTAGTTTAATAAAGTTGTTTATATAAAAGAAGTAGAATCTGAAATGTTAGATTATAAACTTTGATGCAATAAAGATGGCATTTTAAAGCAAAAGCATAGCTTGTGATGTTGATGGCAAAACTATGTTATTTAAAAAACATGTCACACAAACAAATCAAAATGGATAAATAACATATGCTTTAAAGTATTATGGTAAAATTTGTTACCTGTAATATACTGAACAGTGGATGTTAAATTTAAATGAAACTGTTGAGTAAAATCATTTAACTTTTTTAAACAAACACAGTAATTAAAAGAAACACAACTAAATTAGCAACTAAAACACCAGTTATAATATACGTTAGTACAAATATTACTCTGCCTTTTCTTTGTTTCCTGATGCACCAACTGTTTCCACTACTCTACCACTAGATGTCTCTACAGGCAGCTCATTTTCGGAACAGCTATCATCGGCAGCAGGTTTAGCAACTTCCATTTTCTTCCGCAACAACCTTCGGCGCTTGATATGGCGGTTCTTTACTACGCTGAGTGCCAGTCCAAGTTGGGCAAGATAGTAAGTTGTCATGACAATCCATCTTTGGTTGGGAACCTGTCACAGAACAGGAGGCATGATGTATATATACGGCATATGTCCTGCTGGTTAGCTTCTTAAAAAAGTGTGTTGGTGAGCTGGAGAGTGAAACATTGGAACCAAACCAGCCATTTGCTTTACAGTTCAGTTCTTGGGCAAGGCACTTCGTGGACATTACCTAATTTCAGCGGATTATTGGGTTATACTAAAACTATATTATCGCCTTAAAGCATATAAAACACACTCTTTATTTCCGGTAATTCACAATGGGCAGAAGCTAGGTAGAAAATTCCTTGTACAACAAAATGCGTATTCAGTAGATATTCAAATGTTTGCCAGTTAAATATTTTTTATTATTTTTTTAAGATAAAACATGAATATCCTTTACAAGTAAGGATTGAAAATAAATTTATATTTTAACTGTTTAGTGGATTTTTTGTGAACATGTTTTTATATATTATTATCATATACCTCTGAATGGAAGCGATTGATAGCAAGGAAGGTATCAGAGATGCAAAACATAATGGCACCGAGACAAGCAACTAATTCTGTCCATTTTTTATGGCTGCTGCCATTGACCCCAGCACGTACATCACCTAAACTCCTGTTCAAGTGATTGATTAAATTATTTTTTTTAACAATTTAACTACATTGTACTATGCACATTGCACATGCATAATGGAGTGTACATTTCTCCTTTTTTATTGTGTGTTAAATTATTAATGGATTAAACAAATAGCTAATGCAACCTCCCTATCATATACAACACACCCTAATAGCTCCATTATTCCGACTTTAAGCAATTGGAATTTTGATATATTTGCCATTTTTACACAGCCGGAGATACCGTAATTAATCTTCCAATAAACTAAACTTTTTTGTCTTAATTTGACCATTTTCAAGTTTTAATTGTGATTTAATACATTCAGCTGTGACCATATATTAAAGAAAAATTACATACTTTATTTTTGCAAGTGCTCTCCAGTTCATAATGAGAATTATCATTATGTAAGCAAGGACAGCAAACTTGAGGATTGTGTCAGTTAATCCATTGTAGATGTACCAATAGATTAAGACAGTGACAGGAAAGAGCTTGAGATAGATTGAAGGTCGTAAAGGTCTTAATCCGAAAGCACATATGTACATGACATGAGCAACCGCAAATGCCGCAGTACCTGTGAACATTATCTCAAATGTAAAACCGAAAATTTAAAAAATTAAATCTTTATGCTTGAAATTTTAAAACAGCAGATTAAGATAGTGTAGGTTTTTCATTGATTTGTTAAACAATTACTTTTACATTTTAGCGTCAAAACTTTTATGACTCAATCTGTAATTTTCTAATCAGAAGCGAGAAAATTACAATTTTCTTTTTTAATTTTTTGTTATCTTTACCCATTAACTTTTCTGCCTAAAATACAGGGGGTGGGGTGAGGAAAATATATTTGTATAATCTCATCATGAATGTATCATGATAACTTCTGTCCCGCGATGTACAACCAGTGTTATTTAAAATTGCTAACACTCTTATTGAGTCATAAACCTAAATACTCCCACACCAAATGAGCAAACAGTTAAAACTGTACTTGGATGACCTTATTTATTAAAGGTAGGATTACCTTAACAGAATTGTCATGGGAACGTTTTTATTGATTTTTCTTAATGAGAGAATTGACTGCAGTACCTTACTGTATTTTACGCAGATAAAAATTAATATATAAGGTTTTGAAAGAGTAAATGATTCAATGTATTACAATAAATATAATGTCAATTCATTTGTTATCATAAAGATTGTTTGCAATAGTTCTTTGTTATTGTTTATGGTACATATTCATACCATTTCCATGAAATCACTGTCTTTACATGGTAACTATTTATTATTTAGGTGATCTGCTCTCATGAAAGAAAATCAAAACAAAGAATATAAATAAACAGCTGGATGGCATATGGTCCTTTCAAAATTTAATCTGTATATTTTATTTAAACATACTGGAATGCATGAAAGATAATTAAAACCAATTTTAAGTGAGAAACAATTGAAAAACCAGAACCATATAAAAATTCAAGTTAAAACTGTTTGCATACTGCAGGCTATAAAACTGAATGCATACTTAAGGAGCAAAACCAAAAAAAATACTGCACAACATAAATGTATGTTTATATTGTAAATGAAAAAGAGTAATTAAGTCAACGTTTGGTTTAAATGA
>CH002657.1:729751-755061 GCA_000149265.1 Ciona savignyi | reverse complement strand
CAAGATAAATATAGACTCAGTGTTTAAATGATGTGCAAATGAAAATTGTGGGACTCTGAGTAATGTTCAAATACAGGCGCCAGTTCTCTCCGAGGGATTAAAATGTCTATACACACGGGTTTGGCGGTTTGCTTTTGTACTTAGTTTGCAAGGCCTAACATACATAACTCTACTATGTTTTGCAATGTTTTCTTCACTGTAAGCTGGACAGTGGCTACTTCTGATGTGCATGACATAGAAATGTTGCTTTATCACACCGTAAGCTCCTCTCTCTTAGCTCATCAATATTTGATCAGCCTACGTCGGGCAGAATTGAATTCTGAAGTGCAATAAGGTGATAGAGCTGCATCGCCATCACCTGACCAGCTGGCCACCTCGCTTTTGTTGTTACTTATCCGTAATGGCCCGACCACCTTCATGCATATAACATGATGAAAGTGTCCGTCCATACGAATTTCAGAAAAAGAAAAAAATTCATTGTATTCTTGCACTTGGACGAATGCCATATCCATACAGACAAAGCATAGTTGCTTTCAGCATTTGTTTAGGAAAGTTTATTTTGTAGTAAATTTGGTTATATTATTATTTTGCTATTTTGACAGTTATTTGAGCTTTGATTATCAATCTTCTTCATTAGCGCTTTAGAATGGCAGTGCTTAATCAGTTTTTTTAAAAAATGTTAAAAGTGTTCCTTTTTTATTTTGACTTATGTATATACATACATACAATGTAAAACATGCTTATGTAACTATTATGAGAATGTTTAAAATTATTTGTTTGTACTTTTAGGGATGAGCAAGAGAAAGTCGGAGGATCCACATGGAGGAGCTAAAGAGGGTGAGAGTGAAGAGGAAGAAGGATTGTTTCCTCCAAAGGTGCCACGAGTCGCAACCTCCACAGAGCTACCAACTGAGGAACAGCCAGGTCCCAGTCATCGCGTGTTTCCTGTGCAGCGGGGAGAACCTGTAGAATTCGGTGCTATGCGCGGATTACCACAACCATCACTTAGAACCAGAGGTCCAGGAAGGCCACGAATCCATGTGAGTGCGTTTGGCGCAGCCACAATCTACATAATAGTTACAATGATGTATTATGTGTTATGTTACTTTAACCATTTATCAGTTTATTTGTTACTAGGCTTTCCCCTTGTTATAAATGTCGTCCTAGGTAATGATACTTGCACACTATACTGACAGTTATTGATGATTTGGAATATTTAATGTGGTCACTGCTAAACATGCGCTTACCACATGCTGCCCGCCCACCAAAATAGCTTGAACTTTTTTCTTTGTAGCCTCCCAAGCCCGCTGGTGTGAGCAGGCCAAGAGGTCGTCCAAAAGGATCTAAGAATAAGAAGCCGCGAAAGGTAATCTTTTTGTGTTTTGTCATTAATAATACATAATTATAGATGTACAACACATTATGCATACAATGCAATCTTGTTGTGCTGCCTGAACAGGATTTAGCTGAACCCATTGTAATTAATGTTTAATGTATTTCTTCTATTGCTTTTGGATCCAGCGCAAAGAAGTTGTGGTAAGAATTGTTTTATTTGTTTTTACTAAAGTGTTGTACATAGATGTGATCTTACGGATGACTGTATTTAAATCTGTTTACATTTAAAATTGATTAATATCTAATCGCTTTGAAATTGGTTTAAAGGGTAAGTTAAAGCAGTTGTGCATGCTAATTTTAAAATATACTGCAATATAATGCTATTATATGTGTTAAATTATTTTGTGATTTTTATTTTTTTTTTGCAAAATCTTATTTTGCTTCACAATAAACAATTTAAAGTTTAATTGGTAAAATAAAAGTATAAACCTAATCCTTTCAGTATTCTCATTGGATTTAAACCTTGAATCTGGAATGGATGTTTACTCTAATTTGACTCTGTTTTATTCAATGTTGAGATAACAGCATGATGAATTGCTTTGTTATATCTGTTCATGTATAAAATTTTTTAGCACAATTTTTATTATTTTTAAAATGTGTTATTTGTTTGCAAAAAAAGTATGTATTTTTCTGGAATCTTAATATTTAGCAAAGTGGTGACAAAATTGTTTTGTGCAGATTTAGATCTTTATATGTTAGCCACACATTTTGCAACTACTATAGGTTGAAATTTGATTAGGTATGGTTTTTCAGCCAATAATATGGGACTAAATTCAATTTACACTCTCCATTGTTGTGCGTTATGTTTTAATCAATAGTGCAAGACTTGAACAAAAGTTGATCGATGAGCCTTGCCACAACTCCAACATTTTCACGTCACTTACTTTACTACCACAGCAATATTGAATTTTAAACCTACACAGCAAAGGTCACTAGGGAATGGACTGATGTGCACTCACTCAGCAGTTTAAATTCTTTTTTTGTATGATCCACTATGCTGCTATGTCTCTGTTGTCCCAATTACTGGGCATACCAAGGTCCCTAAGGGACAGAAATGCCATTATTTCACTTAGCAAGCCTTAGTGCCACAGGTCACTATTGAACAATTTTTTGATTAGCACAACTTTTTTATATTTATATCAAAAAGATATATATATATATATATATATAAGTCCCCTTTTGTTAACAAATATTGTTTATAGTTTCCTAAAATAAACATTACTTTTATTTCAGACAATTTTTTTTTTATTTCAGAGAATAGAAAGACCTCCAAAACGACCAAGAGGAAGACCTAGAAAATGGGTTAGTTTTATATTCGTCAAATGTATTTTCAAATACATAACTTTTCTGTGTGGCCAGAATTTAAATTCTCAACTTTATTTAAGTGTAATACCAATGTCTTTAAAATTAATACTGTCTTAGTATTGTTGATTAACTGATTATTTATTGTAAAATTAGCCACCAGAAATGTGGGAAGGATTTCAACGTACAAGAGAAGCTGCGGTTCAACAACAACTCAAGCAACAACAGCAACAGCAGCAGCAACACCACATGCAGCAACATCATGAGGTTAGTCTTCCTGCTTCCCACTCGCCATTACTTTAACATAATATTAGTATGTCATTAAACATTGACAACAAAGTTCCCTTTATTTATTTATTAAATTACTCAAGGATAAGAAATATACTTTTATAATTAAAACATTGTTAATTTTCTTTAAAAGATGGCTGGCCCCAGTCACATGTACATGGAGCAACAGCGTGACCCACGAATCCTGCAGCAAATGCAGATGGTCCACCCTCACCAGATGCCCCCCCAGCCACCCATGCCTCATTATATGCAACTGCCTCTGGAAACCGAACAACCTCAAGAGGAGATCTCACTTCTCATGCCTCCGCAATCGTTACCTCAAGAACACATGCTCCCTTCAATGATGTTGCCAGAGCAACAACATCCGGAGCAAATCCAGGAACAAGAGGAGCTGCTTTGGATGCCTCATGAAGAGATGCCTCCACACCACCAACGCCCTCCACACACTACCTCACAATAAGAGCAAGTAAACAAATAAAAAATCTTATTGATTTCCACCACACAGAACAATCTTAACAGAGTTAACCAAAGAATATTTAAAAAAAACCTAAATCTTCATTGTCATATTAAAGCCACTGTGCAGATGCAGCCTCTCTGCTTTCCCTCTCTAATAAACAAATATTTGAGGCCATTAAGCGCTTGGCATTTTCATCGCAACTTCTCTCCTTCAATATCTACCTCCATATTTTGTGTAAGCCTTTCTACAGGTCCCACCATACAATGTCACGCCACACATTTTACTTTAAATACAGGAGCACTACCTCCAACTCACATTGTTGCCTCAAAATTCGCATACTGGCACCACTATTAACTTGAGCTGTTTTACCTCCTGACTTTTTAATATTTAAAACAAAAGTTTCATAAATTTACGTTACCTGAAGATTATAACTTTCGACTCAAAAGTGTTCTGTTCCATATTGTTTTATATTATTTTTAAACATACCGGTATTTAAATTCTTGGGACAACTTAATTTTCCCAATTTTGCTGCCTTCCGAATTTATTATATATCTTTTGCGCTCAACATTGTCACCAACAGTACATCAACCTCTTTCATTTCTAAGTTCACCTCTTACATAATAATATCTTAGTTTTGTTCTGAAAATCATTTAAAAAACTGGTTCATCTTTAGACACAATCTAGTTTGTATGCAATTGTTCTTATCTCCGCTCTTCAGCATATTAGGAAATTCTTGTTTTTAGCTTCAATTGTTATCAATCTCTTTTATACTTTTGAGCTTAATATGTATCGTGGAGCCATGTCATTTCAGTTGCGATGTTTACCGCTTTCCTGCTTGTTCGCTTCTATTGGTGCTGCTTTGTGTATACGCTGAATTTTTTTAATTAATTATTTTAAAAACCAAAGAGTCCGTTTATGGTAAATCGCCTTTTACCCGCCCTTATACGTAATGTCTTTATCACGCACGTATTTATGTAAATCTTGTCCAATCGTTCACCTATCGAAAAGACGACGTCGACGTTCCATTTTACGAAATAACCACTGGTTATTGCGTAACAAAGGCGTTGTCCGAGGTCGTTGCCTTTTTCGTGGCACCTTGCCAACCGATGTTGCAATCATTTTCTCACCGAATCGAGATCTTACCTACTTTAGTAGAGGTGTATTAACATAACCAAAGACGACGTGATTGAATTATCCGATCCAATTATCTTGATTTTGCGCAATCATTTAGTTTAAGTATTTTAATGCTGTTTGAATAATCTTTTTTTATCATTGAAATTATCAAAAATGGTTCCGAGTATAGGTTTTCAGTTTTTTTTATGTTAATATTTTTAAACCTTTGTTGTTCCCTATTAAGGAAGTTCAACCTTTATCTAGGCTTGTTTAAACTTAATTAGTAGATAGTTTTAATATATTTGTTTTATAACTGTTTGAAATATCGCATGTATATATTTTATTTTTCCCAATAATTTTCTGTTATGTCGCATGCCTTCTATTTTACCCCAAAAAAAACAAGTTTCAAAAGTGTATGTTCAATTTTGGTGTTTTTTATTTGTAAACGTGTTATTGGTATCTTTTCTTACTACCGCAAATTCGCTTTACATGCACTTTCGTACAGCAATTATACTCCAGTTTCACGGCATAATTTCTTAGTCGCAAATTGCTCTAGCTAACCCGGCATATCAAATCCATCATTTAATAATTTCCGTTCCTTTTTTGTTGCCACGAATGTCGCACTGTGACAAAGTTTAAATTCTCAAAGTTAACAAAAGAAACTATTTACCGAGTATTCGTGCTTTCTCCCTTAAATGATTTATATATTGTTCCCGATATTGTAGCCATTTAATTATACACACGCTGTTGATACGTGCCACAGTCACTTTGTTCCGTTCCAATTTTATCGCTTACCCTTCACATGCCATAGCACGCCTCTATAGTTTACCCCCATTACACCGCTTTTTGTGGTATATAACCTAACCAGTGAGTTGTTTGCCAAAAAAAGAATCCTGATTATTTTTATCATTTTAGGTATCTTAACAGTACAAACCTTTTTGTTTTAATGTTTATTTCATATGTTCTCTACATGAAACCAAAAATGTCTATATTTTCACAAACAGACGATTTATATGTATTGCATGCACATGTCGTTGCCTTCATTTCTCATTCAGTGTTTTCATGATCAGTATTATTATTACAAGGTTTTCATCGCCAAAGAGAAATATATTGCCAGGTTCTTGGCGTTTCGATGCCTAACATGCTGTGGTTGTTTTCCAAATTAGCTATTCAAGCACAGGGATTTGTGGCATAACCGAATGCCTGTTAAGTACTAATTACAAGGAATTAAATAAACGCCTTGAATGTGTTTTGTAGGTAAGGGGTGTTTTATAAGTATAGGTCCAAGCTTCATTTCCACTGTTAAATAGATACCGCCAATTTAATATATACCCAGATTTCGCAGGACGAACACTTTCTTCCTATTCTGAAATTTTGTCAGCGGGGCGATTTTATTTCTCGCAGCTAAATGTCCAGTTGAGTCGTTTTAATCCAAACTTTACCGATGATTGCCTCTGGCACCTGTCGGAATTTCTCCAATTTATTTTGATCATCGTCCACTTTTGGCTCCTAATCAAATCTTTACGGCCACTTTCTATCGATTGCAATGACGTAGTTTTAAACCATTTTAAGTTTTGTTTAAAAACCGGTAGCTTTTAGTGCATACATGGTACAGGAAATTTTATAAGAACATTTAAAGGTTAAATACACATTAAGTAATCTATAGGCCTACATACAAAGTTGTACATTACCCAACTATATGTACGCTGGTGTACGTATCTTCAGGTCATCCTAGCACATGCTTTCGATTAGGTTGAAAGTTCAACTGGCACACTTGTAGTTGCCTCGACGTTTGATTTTACAAAATTCCCGCTCTAGGGAAAACGTAAATATAGACCCAATTCAACATTTTGGCGTTATCGGCGATATCTCCGTATTGGAAAGTTGTATTTTTTCCAATAGCCTATTTTACCCCAGGAAACCCCCCAAAATAGAATATACATAAGCAATCACACATTTAATATTGAGACGTGTATAAAAGAACAGGATAAACAAAACCAAAATAAATAGATAAAGAATATAAATACGAATAAACAAGCCCCATACCTATCTTTAACCCCCTATAGGGGAAATATTCAGGTAGGCCTATTCAATTGCACTGAAACTATTATCATTTACGCTTTTTGTCACAAAGAACGTCGAATCTGGTTAAATCTCCTAGAAGTTTAAAAATACATTGCGTACATATGCTCTTCGCGGCAGAAAAATTATCGACAGACCCAGTAGTGTAAGCATATTGGCCGTTTTGTAAATTCTTGGTGTGGATTATATTTTATTGTACATGTATAAAATGAACTCGGTAAACAAACAGATACTAGCCTACATACCCCAATTTACCCGGAAAATCCCTTAAAATATAAAATACATAGGTAAATATAATACACTATTACCACGTACATAAAAAAAGGATAAACACTTACAACCAACTCTCATTGGTAGTGAATTCCACTACAAACTAAAAATACGGATACCCCATACCTACCTTTAGCCGTTTGTTGGGAAATCCCTTAAAAAGACATTTATTTTATGTTTTAACATTGAATTGGTCAATTTACTTTAAATTTTACAAAAATTAAAGAAGTATAAAGTGAAACTAAAAAATAAATTTTGAATTAAAATATTCTAGTTTACCCCGAACAATCCCAGAAAAGAAATAAAGAATAATCAGTTATAACACACTATTGTCACCTATATGAAACTAATATAGTCATTCTAACCTAACACAATCCGGTAAAGAGTTGCTTTGTCTTAGGTGGAATACAGGAAAGGAAGAGAGAGCTAAATCGGTAAGTGGAAAAGTTAAGATAAGCCGTATGTAAAACGACCCCTTTGTACAGATACAGAATTCCTTCAAACACATTTCTAAATTCCTCTGGCGAATTTATTTAACAAGACACGGTCTTCCGTGTATTAAAGGTTTACAATGCAAAGTAAAATATTTGTCCTTGCTATGGCCATTAAAAATCTTGCCCTATCAACAGCACTATTGTATTCAAATTTCAAATAGCATTCAAGCACCATGTTTTATTAGACGCAATAGAAAACATTTGTTCCACTTTAGATTTTACTGTTTGATGTTCCACAAGTTCCAGCACACTGTTTCACTGTGAGTTTTACAAGATATACATAATTCTTCTGTTTTTGAATAAAAATCAGAACAAATACGTTACATTTTAAAACTAAATTACCCCTTTGGTCTGTCGACACTTCTTTTACCAATGTTTTACGTTCAAGAAAGAACCACTAGGATCGATCAGTTCTCGTCTGTACTGTAATAAGCAGTGTCATTAATTATATTTAGCCCTTTATATTTGCCAAAAAAAGACAAAATATAAAAAGGTAAGTACTGAGGTAAGCACATATTCGTGCACTATATACCAAACAGGCTTCACAGTATCGATATCGTCACTATCATCCACCCGGGACATACAAAAAATCCTGAAAAACTACCCAAACGGAATAAAAAAAACCAAAATAAAGGGAGGGTGGCTAATTAATTACTTTGTTAGTTAAAATAATTAATAAAGTGTACGATTTTGGACCAAAAAGGCGATAGTAACAATTCTGCGCACACTCCAAAACAACCAGAAGGAGGCGATTAACCAACTTTTCTCTAAACCCTCCACATTTTTTCTTGACATTTTTGAACTCTTGTTCCTCCGTACATCGGGAACTTTTTTCCAACAAAACAGCGATGCAATCAACAGCTTTATTTCACGAACCCCTACTCAACTATCGCAATGAAATTTTGTCATTTGTTATAAAACATGGTCAAGATATGCAAAAACCAAAATTTTGGATGATAAATCCAGGGGAATTTCCCTAGAACGTTAAAAACCAAAACGGTATTTTTACCCCAAATTGAGCTTTATTAAACATAAGCCATTTGAACGGCTGGTCCAATTTATTCAGATTTGCTGGAATGTTAGTGCGTTACGAACCGCTTTACCAATTAGAAAAAAGAAAAAAAATTACCTATGAAAATACCCTAAAAATTGTGAAAGGCATTGCCTTATCGCGCCGACACCTTCAACAAGGAGTCGTCAAACTTGATTAGAACTTTGATAATTGTTAGATAACATGATCTAGATATGTAAAATAGAAATGTATGTACTAAACCCAGGGGACTTCCCCGAAGCCATGAAAATCCAAATCCGGGTGTTTTGATAATTTAGCTTTATTTCACTACAGCGCTTAACAAAAGGCTCTAATTTAAAACATGCGTGTAAAATAATTGTAAATCTAACACGATTATTTTTAACTACAAATGAAAAAAAGAAGTTTGGTTTGATAATTATGGGACCCATGCGCTTATGCTTGCAGAAATAAAACTATGTCATTCCGGTAAAAACTTTCTGGAATGTTGGATAAAAACCTGACGTGCACATATCCGATAATAAGATATATTGTGTAGTGAACATGGATAACAAAATTGGATTGTTACCTTAGGGCCCCATTCGTTTTACAAATGGTGGTGATTAAACACGTGGTTGACACTCTTTAGTTGTTTTAAAAGGTTTGTGTCGTCGCTTTCAAGAATGAAGTATACTCAAGTCATGATATATTGCTACTTTAGTAAAGATGTCCTTTTTGAGCCCAATAGGTGCAAATGATTATTGCGTTGCTTAGGTTTGTTGTTATGCATTTATGAAGAACTGTATTTTGGGACTTTTTTCCTTCTTGTCTTTTAACAAAAAATCATCGTTCTTCTAAAATACTCGTGTTAGTCACCAACTGAGGACAGGCGCTTGAGAATTTTATGGATTGGTTTTGGGTGGTGGATGTTGATGATTGTGTTCAGTCGCTCTTCGTTTAACGGCACGTAATCTGCTTAAGCAGTGTGAGTGGTAAGACAAGTTTCTTGTTATTCAATCCTGCTCATTTGTGACAGAAGCAGAGAAACCACTTTTAAGTAGGATTTTTATGTATATTGAGAACAATTTGCAGGGCACGACTTTTGTAACACTCAGATGATTTCTTATCGACCAGTATGAATTATAAAACGCTGGCGCTTTCAAAATAGCGTAATAGAAACCTAGTTGCTTTTAGTGTTTCGTTATCTGTAGCCTATATTTGTGGTAAATCTGTTATAACGTAATTGCTTCTTTGACTAGTCATTTATCTTGGCACTTTAAAATGGTCTGGCAAGATAAGATGGAGTATTCATGATTTATCCTCTGAATGGGAAAGCGGGGGAAAAGCTATCACACGCGGGCAATCGTCAGATTACATCAGTTGACCGTCAGGTTACAGAAGCTAAAGCAGTGTGTTGTATATAATTAAGACGTTCGTTCAGTTTAAGTAGAAACCATGATTCCAGTGGATTGAGCCGAGGACCGAGAATGGCAATATTAATTAAGTGACCGGAAAGCAATATAATCGTTTAACTTTTCCAGCTTCATTACACGGTCAGATCACTTTGCGATGAATGCCGACACACAAATCCACCAAGCTATTTAACCAAATACCATACATTACTGCCGCTGTTATTCTGGAGAATTGTGATTTATGACATCAATTTTAGGAAGATTTGTATACCGGACACCGACAATCAACAACATTTTTTACCAAACTTTGATATCATGTGGAGAACGCAACAATAATATAATTCTCCAAAATATATTAATAGAGAAAAGAAGTGGTATCGCCATTATTAGTAAAGGCAACCAAAAGCTTAAATTATATTGAAATATGATATGCGGCTAATTCTACTTTGACTGACTACACATATTGAACATGTCACAAATATGAATGTTCGCTTGTCACTATTAATTGGTGAATAAGATATAGATTAAACATCGGCCTGTATGGTTTATTGTGTAAAATGACATACATAACACAGTGTTTGGTAAACTTATTTTGCAGCTATCTTTTTATCAGGTGGCCTATATATAATACAGTCTGCTCTGAACAAAGATAACGTAAAATCAATGCAGTTTGGTAATTCAATCTTTGCTGCTTCACCAAATTAAAAATCTATGGACTACACAATTTGCATAAAGGACTCTAATATAAAAACAGCCAATAATTTATCTTACGTCGTTGACAGATATGTGTTACATGGATAAGAGTATTCACGCCATGCCTTATTTTTGAATTAAAAAAAATTGAAAAATCAATATTAAAAATCGTTAAATGTTGAAAACTGGAAACGGTAAAGAATTCGGCATGTTGTCTTTGATGATGTACTCTAAAAGGCAAGAGATCGCTAGTACCACCATGCGGAATATAAAATATGATATTTTTATAAGATATTCAAGATTATTCTACATGCGATTAAGTAAATCCGCCAATACTAGTGGTCAGTATATGGTGTTTATCATATCTACAACCCCTTTCAAACTATCATAATTTTAACTTGGGCCTCCAATCTTTTCAAATTTTAACTTGGGCCTCCAATCTTTTTTTTTCTTTTCGACGTGTCATTAGATTTGTACGTTCGATTTACAATCCAAAATTCTGAAAGGTCGATCTGTATCCCACAGAAGGTACACCGTAGAAAAGCTTATACGATTATGTTAGCATCATCAAGATGACTTCAAGATGACTAGGTGCGTCGAAAAATATGTAGAATTAAAACTAAATTTTATTTTAACCTTTAAGAAGCTAATTTACATCATATGCTTGAAACGACATTTTTCGAAACAAAACAGGCAGTGATTACTAAATAAACACATTTTATTTAAGCTGAAATCCTCTAATGCTACAAAGCTGAATCAAGCAAAATTTTGCTGCACCCTACTCAAAAATATATGATTACTTAGAAAATGAGCTTAAAATTTGAATGACTAAAACTGTCCTTCATTTGACAATGGCGCTATTCTAAATGGGAAATATATAAGACAGATAACACTAATTTTGCGTTGCTGTTCTGGAAATTCTAGCCAATAGTGACCGAAATATATTAAATCACAATTTCCGGTAGAATAGTATTGCTTTTAAACGCTTAAATACGGTCCGCACAAGTTCTTCATTATTTGATAGTGCAATAATTGTTTACAGTCACTGACGTCATGAAAACTCAAATCAAAATGATGCACAACGTGCAGGGTACGTGTACATCTAGATTACGACACATATATAAACTACGCACAGTGAAAAATAAAATTTAGGTTCACAGTGAAAATAGCGCATGACCAAAGGTGATAATATTTAACCAAAAATATTTGATAATATTTCATTTTCGAACGAGCAGCTTTTTGCAATTCTTAGATAGGGCTTTTATATATAGATGAGAGACTATACCATATTAGCTCAAACCTAATATAATTAACCAATTAAATAATACAAGAAGAAATAAAGTTCAATAAAAGTAAAAGAAATTAACAATAAAACATTTTGAAAATACAACGCAGCATTTGGCAAATTTGACCACGTTTCATTGAAATTCTTCGCGAATACCAAGAGTTTGGCTTCGAATTAAGTTTTGTTCAGTTCTTCGCTGGGTATAATTTTAGTACATTAACAGTGTACATCTCACACAATGGTATCATGTCGGACATCTTCGTTCAACGCGATGTCAAGCGTTTCGCTCGTATGTTGCATCACTCGATCGATTTCGCTGCTAGTTTTTATCAAGTCTCTGATTGCATCATCGGTATCTTCAATGACGTCATCAATATCAAAAACGTAGCCAGGTGACGTCGGAGATTTTACTGACTGGCGGTGTTCCGGTTTTCCGGACGTCGAGTAGTATCCTTCGAAAGATTTCGGCCGGTTTTCATTCTTCGTCTCAACATATAATGGTTTCATTTCTTCGGGACAATTTGATCTACTAAGAGCTGAACTAACACTGTAAACCTCCCCGTTCAACGGTCGATTGTTCAGTTGTTTAACCGTGTTTTTGTCTTGTGATTTTAATTGTTCAAACTGGTAATCAGGATTCCGGAAATTATCTAACTTCCAGGTTGTATTGTCACCGACCCGACCACCATTTCCCAATTCCTCGGATGTAATTAAAGGCAGAACGTCGTTTCCTACCGAAGATGATACATCATCAACCACCCCGGGAACCGGCGGCATGTCTAGAGGCGGCTGCGATTCGAAACTTCGTTCTTGAATCATAGCAAGCATTGGGGCTTTGGAAAACAAAGTTGGAGTTAAACTGCTGTTGGAATTTAATTGATTACATCCTGTGTCAGATGAACCTGGGCTTTGCACTTTGTTCGTCCCACCGCACATATTCTCACGAGCACCTATTATTACAAAATGATCGAATTACACATTTAACCTGATCACAAAATAACACTAATAATTACCTATGGGTGCACTTATGACAACACCTGTGTCGTCTGAAGACGAGCTATTGCTTGCGTCCAAACTTGCAAAAGAATCAACCGAATCATTCCCAATTGCGGTATTTCTGTAATGCGACCAGTGTTGACCAAGATACTTTGTGCTTTCGTTTAAACTGGTCCCAGAATCTGGCGTTTTCCGAGGGGACTCCACATCAATGGCGACTGAAGAACATATCGATGAGCTTCGAAACAACTTGTTTTCATCTTTTGAAGCATTCTGCTGATTTGAATAGTCCTTTACACTACTGATCTCGTAACCTGAATCAAATTCACGACGTTTTTCTAAAATCCCAATATCCCTTTGAACAGTTAATTCTGCGTCGCAAATAACACGCGTGAGATCGCGAGATTGCGCTGTAGATTTGTCAACAAAGAGCCCATCATCACGGCTTGTTAATCCTGGACTTTCATCATCACATTCAAACTTTGGATCTAAAACAATAGACAGAGGTCAAGAATATAATTATATTGGCCACTTGAAATTTCCTGTCTCTTTTATATTACCATTCATGTTGTTCTGGTTGCTGTTCTTTTCAAATCCATTGATTTTAGATGTCGCCAAATCTTCCACATTCATTGTAACGTTATAATCAGGAGGCTTGCCCGTTACATCAATATGATCCTTATCCACATCCATCAAACAAATACCGGAGTTGGATTTGATGGCATTGGTTCTAACATCTTCATCTTTCAGGTAGGTCTCGTGTTCTGGTGTATTTTGCTTCGATCCTATTGTTCTAAAATAAAAAGCATATTAACTGCTGTTGTGCTTTCGACAAGAAGAAATACCTTCCGTCTGTTAATTCGCACAACTTGATTGCTGAGTTGCTTTGATTCTCAACAGCAGTTTCATTCAAATCGATTGACTATGGATATAAAAAGTAAACCAACTATTTTGCAGGTTTATATTTGTGTATTTAATTGATTTTATTTTTATGCAGGTGTATGGGTAGGGCCATATAAAGATCACTTAAAACACATGACTGTTGTATCAAGTTGTTAAATTACGGGATAAGCGAGCAAATGCAGTTGTTTTAAAATTTTAGACTTGGCTTTAAACTTTTCATCCATTAGCAAGGAGCAATGTTATTTCGAAAGTGTCTTGTCAATTGGCTCAACCGCTATGCTTAATGGTTTTACCAGTAATGGAATCGGTATAGTTCGAAATGATATAAAAAACACTTAAAAATACCACTTTAGATATACTGGTTATGTCTGGGAGGAGAAATAAGAAAAGAAAGCAAACGCTCATAAACTGATCGCGAGCTCATAAACTGATCTAAAGTGACACCTACTTTTGCAAAGACATCTCTGAGATTCATTGTAACAATGCTTCCAGTTCGTTTTGCCGTCTCTAATGCCTCTCTTCGCTTGAGCGCCTTTTCTTGCCGCTTTTGTTCCTTGTAGAATTCGGAGAAATTGTTTACTATAATTGGAATCGGAAGCGCAATCACCAGCACACCAGTGACGCAACAGATCCCCCCAACCAGTTTACCTAAAAGGGATCATAATTAAACATAACCGAGAAAATATTCCTTGTGACTAACATAATTATAAAAAATTAGAGGTCTTTCCCAAATTTGCAATCCAACTCCTATTATGCTTAACATAGTTGCAGATATTTAAAGATTTAAGAAAAGAAAACGTAAACATTCAAACCTAGCAATGTAGTGGGTGAGATATCTCCATATCCGACCGTAGTCATAGTGATAGTTGCCCACCAAAATGACGCAGGGATGCTGCTAAATTGTTTTGGGTTATCATCCTTCTCCGCGAAATACGCAAGACTGCAAAGATGAATGATGTTACAGTTTAGTCATCTAAAGTATTTTTAAATGTACCTACATTTTAAGAATTTAGCCTAGAGTTACTTGCGGCTGTTCGTCAACAGTTATGTCATAGACAGGGAGCGACCGGAAAGACGAAAGGACATATACTGTGTATATAATCGATACGACTTTATGAAATGTTTTGATGTTTTTTTATTTTACTAAACGGTACTTATTTGTTATATTCCGTGCAGTTTAGTCTGGTGGAGATTAAGTCAAAGGGTTAAAATATTAGTTATACTTTTCCTGCTAGTTTACCTCTTAGGCAGGTACGGTTTATTTGATCGTTGTTTTGTAAATGTTTGTTCAAACGGGGTGAAACTTTTAGGGATTTTACAGATATATAATGTGTTTTGGGTGAATAACGCATTAAAAATTCTCCTAAAACAAAATGGCTGTCCTATATAGACTGAAATAAAACAAAAAAATTCTACACCAAGCCCTTTGTCTTGGGTAGGGTAACTGTTTTAAACCACAAGACCATGTTGAATTATGTTAATACTTTATGACATTATTTAATATATTGGAGATGTAAACTTATATATTTTTGTATTTCACCACTAGAGGAATTTTGCCAGTCATACTGATATTTTGTAAACAAGACACATGCATAATTTTATTAAGTATGAAATGTAATTTAGCTTTTAAGAAACTATCGGTGAATGTTAAAAGCTTAGTTTGGTAATCAGAGGACCTAGGTTCACTGTACAAAATGACTGTACAAAAGGTGTCTTTAAAATGTGGCCATACAAAAATTGAAGATTTTTTTTGACAATATAGAGAAGATTTTTTTGACAATATAGTTTACTAAATAAGTTTTTACCTTGCCAAGTCTAGTTTTGTTGTTTTAAAACGTAAACAAATAACGGTTAACGGGAAAATAGGCACGGAACCACATAATTTATACAATACCGCTAGCTCACACCTTGAAAACATCATAATTCCGATTGCGAGAAATAACATCAGAAGACCGAGTTCGTTGTAGCTTCTACGGAGAGTAAATCCTAGTGACTGAAGCCCGGTGGAGTGCCTAGCTAACTTCAATATTCGCATAATTCTCATTATGCGGAAGATTTGAATGATTCGCCGAACATTTTGAAACTGTAAGATCTGCATGTTTGACTTGGTGAGGAACAGGGTGATGTAGTACGGGAGTATTGCTGCAAAACAATAATAACAATACTGTCATAAACCTTGCTGTCTTTGATAACATTTACTGGTATGACTTTTTATTGCAGTATATTATACTGGGATACTTACGACATTTTTAGGGAAACACGTACCTTCAAGTAATCTTGTGACATTTTAATAGAATTTATTTGATCATGAAGGCGTGTTTAAGTCAAATATACTTGGTAGGCACTTATTTAAAATTTAGTACTGTATATCAATATAATTAGGCCATATAATGCTCGAGATTTTTATGCATTTTATGATTTTTTTTATCATCAAAAACTGTCATGATAATTAATTTACTATTAGAAGGTGAACATCGCACCGAGTAGATCAATTATGTTGAGAGGACCCTTGAAAAATTTCCATTTATTTGGAGATGACATAAATCGAAGAAGATATTCCATGGTGAACCATGCTATGCAGACACTTTCGATGTGTGCCAGCTGCGGGTTATCAAATCCATCTTTACCTGCAAAATGAGTTTCATGTAGCAGATGCCTAACTTTATTCGTATCAACTACTGTTGTTATAGTTTACAAGTCGTACTGTCCGTAACTACATATATAACATTATGATAAGCGCAGTTGATAAAGTACTTAGAAAGAGAGAGGTATATAACCGATCTAAAGAGAGACATATATACGCCACGACCCTCTATGAATCCATAAACACGTATTTGTAAGAAATAGGTCAGCTTTCTAAATTAAATTAGCCACATGGTCGAAATGAATTCCACTGAGAAATCATTCAGCAAACGGTGTTAGAACCTATAGAAAATTACTTTCTAGCACCACTGGTGGGTACTGGCAGCATATAATATGCCTCACTAATGACATGCTAAATTTTTACGATACGATTAAAACCGTATAGTCCATGAGGCGACACACACCCTGTACTAAAGCAGTAGTTTAATTTTAAAATCATTTATAAGATTGATAAACTAACATGCATAATCTATACAGCTTTTTAGCGCATTTTTGATATCAGTTGCGATCAATTTTATTTGCGCAACTCTTTAGGTTGGGAAATAATTCTGACGACCAGGAGATAGTATTTTCTATTGACTTTAAGATATTAAACCAATTAGGTCATTTCGCATAGTAAGATTCTGTAGTTTTGCCATATTACTCACAGTGTTGATTAGTTTTCCGGCAAAGTATTCACATTCATTAATGTCAAAAACACATTACGCTTTAAAATGCCCAACATCACGAAGGTGCGTTATAATAAAAAATCTTAATAGACGAAACGGAATGTAAATCATACACGTATTTAATTTGAGTTTTTTCTATGGCGAAAGTTGGCCTTGTGCCGGGTATAAAAAAACAAGTACACAAAAAACTTGTTTTCTTAAATATGCGATAAAACATTTAAAACCCAAAATGAACAACATACTGACAACAGCGTGGTAATCATCACTATTTGTAATACACATTTTAACTTTGCACAATAACCAAAACAATTTTGGTATATTTTATAAAAGCTTTATACAGTTTTTTCGGCAAACCAAAATTAATGGGTCCCCGAGTTACTAAACCAAACTTCCCACCTATATTTTGTCATTTCTACAAGTGTTATCCAAATTGTACAATTACTTTTAAACGCTCGTAAAAAATATGCCGGGTAGTGATATTTATTTTTGGAGATTATAGGATAATCCCTTGAAAATAATTACCTAAGAAAGAAAACAAATACATCTTTACGTCGTATTTAATTTTTCATGAAGGTTTCAAGCCGAATTGCATGTCTTTACACGCGGTATAAATATCGGTCAATGGTTTCAAATTTGGCCAATTATTAAGAATCCTCTTAATACTATTAAAACTATTGTGCAAACACATGTACATCATGCTAGCTAACAAAGTTGCAACCCGTCGGCCTACCATTTCAGTTTTGGGGGATTACGGGGCTTTCATGGGGCTAATTACTAAAACGTTTAGGCTAACACATCTGGGCAAAGCTAAGTAACATTCCCAAAAGTTACCACCCGAATTCCTTCGATATAAACTCGCGTGACAAAGATGTCGGTCACTGTTTCAGTGTCAAGCTATTATATAGAGAAATTCCCAAATCACTAAAATTTGGTGCATACATAACTTGTGGTTAAACTTTCTGTAAAGTTTCAATCAGATCAGAAAAAAAGAACATACAAAATTAATAAAGGTCCGTTTTTATCAAAGTGTACCAATAATTATATTGGAGTGTAACCGCGTTTGGTATACATCCAGGAATGTGTTTTTCAGAAAATGCAAACAATTGCGGACTTACCTCGCAGGCCTTGAACGGTGTTAAGTGTCAGCGCGACCGTGGAGAGGACAATAAACAACACAGATACGATCGCAATCACCTGTTTCATACAAGTGGTTTTACATGTGCGTAAGATATTTATTAATTATTTACTTGTTTTTTCACGACTTGGATAACCGGGATTAACCAAAAAGCCAACACGGTATTTGTAACAAAATCTAAAGATCACAACGTTTTATAGGTATATACAAGTGTATGTGCTAAAAAAAACCTTGGCAGCAAGTGATGAGTTTGGTTTTTCCATGAGGTCCCAAATGATTTTCCGTTTATCAGCGCAACACATTCCTCTAAAATCATCACCTTGTCGTTCTCGAATTGCATCTGCCTCTCTCCTGTATAAAATATGCAATAATAAAATACATACATTTTTAATGTCACGAAAACGAATTATTTAGCTTGATATAATCCGTAAGTCACTTTCTTAGTGCGGTTAAAAGTGTCTCCCGCGATACAGGCGTCAAAACATTATATCGTTTCTGGGGTGTAAAAAGAATAAACAAAGTATTTTAAAATGATAGCGAAGTCGTGAATAATTTAGGCTGGGTTTATGTCGCCTGCATTTAGATGGAAAGTCGATGCCGTTTACATGATTAAGCCTTATACTGAAAGACCGTATAACTTTCAAACTACGGTTTCATACAGTCTTAAAAAACAATTTACCAAAGCATAATTATAACTAAGGCATAATTGTTATAATAAAACAAACTTATTTAGCTATTAAATGCCAAAAACAGTTCTGTGTGAAGCTGTAAGCTTTAAGTGCAGTATTAACATGCTCACTTTGCTCTGGATTACTAAGTTTCTATAGTAACATGATTCTACCAAAAGCCCTAAGGAGAAACGTAGGCCTACCACGTAGCTAATGTGAGTAGTGTTTGTATTGCTGCAATGGCAAAATGTCTACTAATTCAAAAGTTGAAAAACTCGTGACAAAAGTTTGGTTCCCTAAACTTGTTCTGCACAGGAATTTTAGTAACACAAAATAATCCCCTGTTATAAGACCTCATTCGTCGATGTCGTGTTACCCGGTAATCAACCCCCCGTAATTGATGTCTATTGAAATAGTTCGACTATAAAAATAGGAAAGAAACACGGGGGAATTGCCACAAAGATTGTCTTAAGTAAACTATTCGCATTATTTATTCTTCACACATATCGGATAGATAACAGTAGCAACTCCAGAGTAGAGTGTATATTATCCGATCATATGACAAGTCAGAAAATAAAAGGCTCCTATGTTTAGGCAAAATTGGTCAGTACAATAACCTTGATTGACAATTTATCCTGCAAAAAATATAACTAACTAGCTCATGGAGTAAAAACGCATTTTTAGTAATAAAATGCTTTGGTCTAAAGGTGATACTTCATCGGCCATTTTAACAATTGTATTCTACCAATATTCGGCAGAACATATTAAAACCTGACATAAAAAATAAGAATTTGAGAACAAACCTTAACTCTTCTAATATTTGTTCTTTTTTCTGGTGATAACGAGCTGCAAAAAATATTTTAGTCTTTGGAATTTCGCAAACAAAATATTTTATATTTAACACTACAAAAAACACTAGAATAATTGATATTCATATAGGAAAACCTTTCTTGTTTACGTGCTTTTAATAATTAAACTTTATCTAGAAACTAAAACACAAACAGGCTAAAAAATAAAGGTACATGTTGCAAACCGTGTTTGGGTGCGGTTGTTTGTTTGTTCTACTTGTCCAAAATTTAACATTTCTTATAAAAAAAAAATATATATATATATATCTGTTTGTTAATGTAACCTTGACAACAGGACTCGATGTATATGTCGTCGATTCCCCAGTAATCCAGCTCTGCGCTGAACGCAAGGGCACAAATGTCTTCAGGCATGTGCAGTTTTCCCGTTCTGTGAATGTCATCAGACAAAGCACATTTATTTATCGAGGTTATTTAAAATAATTACATCACTTTTTAATAGTGGAAGTTAAAAATTACCATTCGCTTATACATACGATATTTATTTAGAAGTAGCCCATACTGATATACCAAATTCATTGGGAAATTTAATTAATCGGTATAGGGTTGCTGTATCGGGGCAACATTAAGATTCCATTTTGCTTCGTGAAATATTCATTTATTATTTGTTCAGTTTCTTAGATTTTTCATCGATTCTGGGGTAATCATGGAAACGACAATCGATTATCCAACGGGGACGGATTCCTTTTATTGGTTGGAAAATGTGCTAGCTTTTACATACCTTAATCAGGTATTTCTTATTTACTTCAAAAACATATGGTAATTTCAAAATACAGCTGTCACATTTTAATTATTACCTACGTTTTATTTGACCGTTTCATAGGCTGTGGGGCAATTGTTTAGTCTGGGAAAATGTTTCTACTTTTATTTTCCAGTTTAACAGTGCTCCGGTTATCGTCGGAGTACGATAGATAAGTCACTCGTTAATTATAAAATAACTGAGCAACGTCCAGTTGACGAAATTAAAACAGTGTGTTGCAAACTATTTTTGTGTACATCGGTAAGATTAATTTGGGGGAAATCTAGGCAGTTAGTTGCTTTTGATACGGCATATAAGGAATAGATATAGTTGATGTATATGATACATGACATGCGATAAAGACTATTGGAAAACGTAATTGAATGTGCAGACGCCATCCGCATTGAATCGAATTAGGTAGCTCACCTGTAAAAGTTCAAAATCGGAGTGAACGCGCCGGGATGTCGATCGAAGAAATATTCGTTGGTTGACTCGTCGTGGTCGTCAGCAAGTACCATTATTTCTGAACGAGTTTCAGCTTCTCTTAACTTTCCAAGCCTGGTATGAGGCAACTGCTCCAAAGTTCCCCAACGTACCTGAAATATGTGCGGATTTGATATGCTAGATGTATAATACAAATTTTCTACCTAGTTACTGGTCGCTTAAAAGTTGTTCATTGTTGATGGATAAATCAAGACGTAGTTTATTCCTAATTTCAGTATTACAGTACGCGGGCATGACCACGAAAGCGATTTAATTCTTAGCAGCAGATTAATCACCTCATGAAGGTAACCACCAACATTGAGTCGGACACGTTTTCTCTTTCTGTTCCTTTCTTCCATGCTGTCGCTTCTCTCTTTTGTTATTTTTCGGATCTTTCTTCTTTTACTGCAAAAGTAGTCAATGATTTACTCCGTGAATATGATTTTTTCCGGGCATAGTTAGTAAATTAAGGGCCAATTGGTGTCGAACAACCTATTTCGATCCAATCCGAAAATGGACCATTTCACTTACATAGTCTGCTGCAGTTTACCGAGAGCAGAAGCGAAAATTGACGGTTTTCGGCCTTGAGAGAATTTTTTTGCTTTTACTTTTTCGACGTGAGACAGTTTATTACTAAGTGGCGCAACTGAAGGGGAATTCCCTAGTTGTGATATTTCTTGGTTAAAAGCAAGAGAGAGATCACGTGATATTGTTAGTGTGGGAGTCACGCATCCTGGCGATTGATTTGTCTCGTCACAAAAGGAGACACTGGATTTTCGACGATAACTGGGTGACATGCGATCTGCAGACAACCCATTGCCCGTGACGCTGGTCGAAGGACTAATTGTTCCCGTGATTGCTTGATTTGAATTAGAAGTTGATAATTTCCTCGTTGCAGAAGTCATACAACACATCTCGCTCCGCCATCTTCCAAGCAGACGAGCTTTCTGCTCGATTGGGTCTTCCATTTATAGTCTATTTCGTCAATAAAAAATGCATATCTATGGAATTGTTTATACTGTGTCGAAAACTATGCGGATGGAAGAAGGCACGAAAGTTGGTTATTAATTTTCTTTATTTAAATTGAAAATAAGCCATGAATAGCATAATGTAAATTATTACCACGTAATAAATACAAAATAATTCGCCTAATTTCGTAGCCGCCTTTCTGCTACTGTCTACTGGCTTAACCAAGACCCTTCTTTTTACTCTTAAGTAAAGAATCTTTATGCAAAATCTTTTTTTTTTCTTTCCTTTTTGGACACACGTTTTCAACTTCACTTTATTGACGGGAAAGCATTAAAGGTGCTATCTTGATAAGCCAGTTCCCACTGACTGTGCAACAAAGCGCTGTTTAGCCAAATGAAGATCATTTGCAACAAATATGGTAACCGATGAAAAATGCATAAGAAACTATAGAGAAGAGAACGTTTGCGTGATACGTTGAACTATGTACCTGGTTCTACTAGCTATAGAATTCAACCAGGTGTATGCTTTATTATAATGTTATTGTATTATAATAAAACTGTATTTTATAAATGCAAATAATTAATTCTAGTAAAAAGAATAAGAAAGTTTCAGAGTTTATCCAAGTCCATGCACTTGCACGAAGGATGATAATGGCTATATAATGCCAACTCATGCATTATACATCGTGAGAAAGCAAAAGCTACAAAACGTTGCGCAAACTGCCACAACTTGGATGAGCATATAGAAAGCGAAACAACTCTGGCTTTAGAAATGTTAAATTATGCAACGTTGTTTACATTATGCAACGTTGTAGCACGGTACGTGTCAAAAAGAAGAAAAATATAACTAGAGAATATTCTTCCTTAACTCTTTTAATCTGTAACTAATATATTTCTTTAAGAATATGAATGCTGACATTGAACCAAGCATTGGCTGGTACAACTATAGTGCAGTTTGATATATTTATCACAAGTAGAAAAGAACTTGTGGCTAATGGTATACATGTCCTCAGGCTACTAAACAAGATGAGTTATTTTGCACTGTTTATTACGCTTCCAATCAACTTAGTAGATTGGAGGTTTCGAAAAAAATATGTTCAAATCTATTAATGATAAGAATCTCTGTTTACAGTAATACAAGTGTGAATATAAAATCGGCGTCTCAGTATGTTTTAAATTTATTCACAAAATCCACAAAATTGTGCAATGAAAACAAGTCTTGTGTATTTAATGAAATGGAATGTTGTTTTCGTCTACCCAGAGGGAGACACTGCGGTTGTAAATCGTTTGAGTTCCGTTCTATACAATTTAATTCCACTGTACAAATTCAACGTGGATAGACCCGAGAAACAGTCCAGGCGAACATATGTAAAATGGGTTTACAAAATAATGTATTTGGGGCCAATATCATGGTATATATATGATATTACTTAATGTTACACACATGATAAATTTAGCGGCGTACTAAAGTTTCAATGTTAAATATTTTTTAATTTCCACTTGTTGAAAAGTTTTATCCTTTTTAGCCAATAATCAAAATCACACGTGAACATGGGTTACAAAAAGCGCATTTTTCCATTGTTTCATTTATAGAAATTATTTTGCGGACTTTAGCGCCACCAGGGCCCGCTTTGAACGTTTTAATTGGCTGCCACCTGCGATAGCTGGCGAGATCAATATAAGTGTTTTCAAAACCCAAGAGCGCAAATACGTGAGAATATATAATCAATTTTTGAACATATGTGGATGATTAAACTCTCACCGTTACGGCTTAAAATTTTTCACATATAACGTATTACAGACTTCTTAATTCTGGAACACTGATCAAGATAATTTAACCTATGTGTAAACATTCACGCCAAAATTTGCTGTAACAAATAATTAACTTAAATTTTCATTGTAAATATCGCTACGACAATGAACCCCAAATTGGTCCAATTGATTAAATTAAAACGCCTCGCGTGTTGGCTCAAGCTGACAAATCTAGCTAATTTACTAAACGATTTTATTGTGTTTTGAATCTTACTTATGTACCTTAAAATAGTTTGACTGTCTGTCCTTTTGTCATAATAGAATTTGCTATAATTTGGTTGAGCTGATCTCAGCTGATTAGCTTTGGAGCGCGATATTGTATACTGAGTGATTTTGCTGTGAGTATTCGTTACGCACGGGTACCATTTCACGCGTGACTTACTCTACGCACAATCTGTTTTACGTCAGTCTCGTTTACCTTGCGTGGGTTCGTTTTACTGTCTTAGTTGTAGTGTTGGCACATACTTGGTATTTGATTTCAGAGTAAAAAAAACAATGGCCAGTTGGTCAGTCATACGACTAAGCGGTGATGCCTCGAGTATAAACTAAATCGGGGATATCGCTCTAGTTTCGTTGGTTTTTTAGTATCCATTACGGATAAAACCATTTTACTCTCTTTATTTGTGGTCGTTTTTGTTTTGTGCCCTCCCAGGTACGTTGCTTTTGCTTTGTATGCTTTAGATTTCCAACATAAAAGGTGTTCCCTTTCGCCGACAAAAAGAAGTTTTAATGACTTAATGGCGCTATCTAGCGGCAAGGTAATCAGGCCTTTTCACTAGACAGTTACGCCAGCTAATTTATTCTCTTTTATAAGAATATAATAAATATTCGATATATTTTCAACCAAAAACAATAGCACACAAATAAATAGACGAATTATGAGTTTCACTCTGTTAGAAATAGTTACCTATACAACCAAACGATTAGATCCATTGATCTAATTGTGCTAGGATTTTATGATAAAAATTAAGCATCATTGGGCAAGTTGTACCAAACAAAATGTTTTTAAATACAATGAAGAAAACTGAAACGACTTATTTTAGGAAATATGTGACTATACATATCCTTCGTTTTCATTCCGGTTGTACTTGTTTTAGTCCTGCTTATAATTTATTTATAAATTCTGGTAACCGGATACATTTCTAAAAAGAAGGAAAATAAAAAAAGTCAAATCGAGATATGAAATACAAGTTTTACTTTAAAATGTTACTTACTATAAGCTCGATTACCAGAAATATTAATAAAAAATAAACTAAGTAGCAAATTTAAATAACCCTATTTTATATACTTACAGCTGCTATTGTCAATCGGTAAAATATATTACGAAAAAGTAAATTATGAAAAATTTGAAAGGGAAAAGTGTAATTTTCCCTGTCAGTGATCATGAAGGTTTTTGACATAGCATCAGTATTAACGTAATACGGAAACCTCGGTTCGTTTCACAACAAAATACACGTTCATGGGCATTCTATTTCCGGAATAATAAATATGAGTGTAACAATAACTTACCCCAATTTTTGGACTGCCACTTAAATAAACCCCTTCACTTAGTCCAGGTCAGTTTGATTTGTTACGACCTGTTCTTTTCTTGGATTTGCTTTCAAATAATAACAATTTTCAAACATGACT
>CH002657.1:706585-729651 GCA_000149265.1 Ciona savignyi | reverse complement strand
ACATGACTTAGTCTATTGTTCCTGTAAAAAAAACAATCAACGTTTAGAAAGTTTCTGACAAATGTTGGTCGGTTACTATAACAAACACCATAAAGAAAGCGTAAAAGTGTACTGCAGGGTAATTCTATCGAAAACTATTCCAGTTTGACACTTCCCTGTCCTTCATTTATGGTGTGTTTGATAGATCAGAGGAAATTTCCATATGCAACTTGACAACTTGAAAGTCCACCGTTTTCTTTATTCTACCATTTCGTATTGTCATTGCTTGTGGTTTATCAATAACAACATCAGATAAAGCTACAGGGAATTAACCAATTAAAGCTACAGCGAATCAATCAGTTGAGTTAGATTAAATGCGTAGTCTATCACAATATTTTTCTGCGTTGTTCAATCAAAACTTTAAGCTGGTAATGCCATTTTTACTCGACCTAAAAGTTACACTATTTAGACTCAATGGTCAGATATATTTATCAATAGTAAAATGGACCATGTTTCACCTGTCTGTAGCATAATGCTGGCTATAAAGTATCAATAAAATATGGGAGCTTGCTAACCGTCATATATTCATATCCACTGGTACGCTTTAAAATGATCACCAGACACGTGAACGCCTCAGTAGGTGCTGACTTAAACTCTAATCTACTTAATGTGACCTGAACTAGCTCATAATTAATTAAACACAACTCCTGTCCATTACCATCTCCCTTTCTCTCTCTCTCGGTTGTTCATACACTAAGCGATAATTACTTCCAACAGTTTTGTAGAATCCTATCCTTGTACTCTCCAGAGTGACTTTCTATTAAATTAAACGCCTGTATATTTATATTTACTATATTTACGCAGGGTTTTGCTGTTTAACACATTTAACTTTTTCTTTTGTAATAACAAATAAGAGACGTATATGCTAGAACTGCACATATTTAGATTTTTTTTGAAATACAGGTTTCTCAACTATAAACCCGTTTGTTATGTTGGAGCAACTGCAAATCCATTTAATAATACCTCATTAACTTTACCAATAGATCGATCATCATTAAAAACCTTTTTCATGAACTAAAAAAGCAATATAAATATAGAATACAACGGTCGCAGAAGATAAAACTAAGCAGCTTCTTGAACCATAAACTATCTGTGTGGTATTCATTGTTTGGCATATAGTAAACTCTGTTACTATTTCTTTTGTATTATCCGTATCAAATAAACGTGGAATTATCATATCACCAGCTGGTTTTAGATCTTAAACCTCTAAAGCACTTTTCCTTAATGCAAAGTTTTCTTATACTAAGACTAGAAAATAACTATTTGTCTATGCTTGTCGAATGCATAATAAGCGATTTAACACGAGGCGCAAACCGCGAACCCTGGGAGACCCGTTTTAGTGACGTCATTAAGTCACATCTGTGCAGATCTCCAAATATACGCGACGCTAGAGTAGTTCTCTACTCCCGAAAGGCACCGATACCCGGTGTAATCAGCCCCGGGGCAATTCGTGTTTTACCCGGTCAACTTGTCAGCCCTCCACATATGCCTAATTATTTGTGATTGTGAAATACAGTAATTTCCGTATCTTCATCGTGATGGTCAGCCAGGTTACCAAAATACAAATCGCCCTCCACTATCATGTATTATCCATTTTAACAAAATTCGGGACGTCGTTTCAACGTCGCAAGCCTAAACGTGATGTGACAACGCACGCAAAAATTTGAAGGTCAAATCTCAGGTAAAGTAGACCGTTTGAAATAGCTGTCGACTTCACCCTCGTTTAAGGATTTAGTTTAAAATGGTGTATAAGATATGTATACAAACTATAGCCACTATTATTAAAAAAATCATAAGAATAAGTTTTGCTTTCTTTGAAAACATATGTTTCTTCAAATGAAAATAACCTACACTCCATACGTGTAAACGGGTAGTGGTGCATGATGACCTAGTCCACATTTCGCTTTGTATACACTACTCCAGAACAAATAAAATATTTATAACGTGGTAAACACATAAGTAATTTGATGAAATAGGAAAGAAGATACGTGAATTTTTGCTCTGCCCTAGGCCATTGACACGGCTCGTTTAATCACATAGAAAGCACATATAAGAGATTCCAAAACCAGAATATCACAGAACTCATTGTTCTTTGGTTTCGGTTGGGTTTCGTGCCTGGCATAATTATAATCAAAATGACGGAAGTATTAATTGCTGCAGTCTACCTCACCTACTGAGAATGTTTTTCCAATACATTATATACCAATATATACCTAATTACAGGCTATGTGCCATTTCTGTAAGTTTACTCAGCTTTTTAATATTACGAAAATACATGAACTATGAATTATTTATTTAATTCTGTATGTTTTATTTTGCAATCACTTGGTCCTTAAATGCTCAAGTAAACAGCGATGCTTTAATAAAATAAAATCAAACGGGTGGTTTATATCAGAGCTATTCGCACTACAGAAGTTCCCTCGACTGTCTATAGCACAGGATAACTAATGATACTAGTATATATACCTGTAATGATTTTACATAAAATAAATAGTGTGCATTTGTCTTTCTAAAATGTTTAAAACGAAAATTACGTTGACCATGGCCTACTAACTTTAATAAATCGCACACTTATAGTTTTTTGGTGAAAGCCGTTTTGAAATCAGTCATCGTCAATGTTACTGGATAACTAATATTTTTGCTGTAGTTTTTTTTTAAAAAAAACAACGTTTAATTTGTTTAACAAAAATCGGATATATATTATGCACAACTGGGATCGCGGTATATGACTCTCTGCTTCGTAAACTGCTTTATATTAATTTGCATTCAGTTTATGGTTACTGGCGCGATCGCGTGGACAAGCTAATTTAACTAAACAGTTTAAAAAAATCGGCAAGTTTGCGGTAATTAGGCTTAACTTGAGATTAGTATCCCCCTAAAATTGCATATATATACATCCATCCACTAACTTGTTTGCATTTTCTGTTCTGTTCAATTTTTTCTCATTTCTGCATTACACAAGGACTTATGCATAATTTAACAGGTGGGATTTAGTTAACCATGACCTGAAAATTCACGATCGTATCTGTAATTTATCGAGCTATGAGCGGGCTTCGGTTGATAAAAATGAATCGATATTTTCTCCACTGAGAATTGGACCCCGGGCTACCAGATGCCCTGCAACTTGATATTGTGGTGTTTCGAACAGTGCTGCAAAGTTTTAGATTGTAAGCATGAATAATTAAAAGGCGGCGAATTCTAGCACACGTCACTTTGTACTTACGCGAGCTGAAATATTAATAAGGTTTAGGGGTATTCGGTATTTCTATCGTCAAATTCTTTACTTATATCAAATGGTGTATAATTATAAAAATCCGGTCGCTTGAGTGTTATTGGATTCGTGTAAATTTGGTGCAATCTCACCCCTGCAGTTTTTTCGTGTTATTTGGAACCCACCAATTCAATTGTCACCCACCATTTTAACCTACAATACACGTAACGTGCTGTATAGAAAACTTCTACCGAGTGCCGAATTCTATATGACATTCTTTAAAGCCCCGGCCAAAAAAACAGTGATGATAAAATCTTTACCAAATTGCCTTATTGTATGAATCCTAGAACTATTATCATTAGATTTTTAGGCTTTTGATTGCTCAATTTAACCCAGGCGTATGATGCTAAATATAGCCATTATGGACATGTACGACATACCTTAGATGTAAACCAATATTTTGTTTTGTCTGTGTTTTGGAAATATGATGATATCAATTACTGTTGAACAAAGAACCTGATTCCATAAAACCTTTAGATCAAATGAAATCGAGACACTCCGCTTTTCTTCGCAAGGAACTACTTTATATTGTCTAGTTATAGCTGGTTCTTAATGCATCGGTGCAAATCGGTTTATAGAACTCTAACATTAACTTTAAAAATCAAGGTTGAGATAACAATTGGTATTTTTGTTGTTAACTATTTGTGTAAAAAATTCTCTAATATATCGAGATAGAATTTGTGCCATGAATTCGTGGTCAAAGTATTTTTTCGTCGTGATCAACGTTCTGTTCCTGGTAAGCTAATGGTTTGCACTCAATATTCTCAGTCACTATGTCTTATGTGTTATTAACTTTTTATCATCATACTTTAATTGTTAAATCAACTCACCGTCAAGTGACCAGAGTTCTTGCAGTTTGTTATATACGATCGAGGCGTTGAGTTTATGTTTTGTCCGACAAGTGCCTTATTTAAGGACACAGCCGACTAGCACGCGGCCGGTTTTGACTTCACAGCCTTTCGAGCAGAAAACATAGTATTACTGCATTTGTTATCAGGTAATTGGAGCCTTGTTACTGGGTTTTTCGATTTGGCTGCAATATGCTTCTCCAATCCACGAAGTGCTTGTGTTGGTGGTATCCAGCAAATTGATGACATACGGCATTCTAGTCATAGGGATTCTTGTACTCTTTACGGGTAAGAATATCGAAAATAAACCAGTGTTTTCAGATTAAAATAAATAGTGTCACTACCACGTTTTAGCCACAACTAATTTTAAAGTTTGAGCCGCACGCAGAAACAAATTAGGACTTCCTATGTTTCCGATTTACCTATATCCAAACTTGATATTTTGATAGTGGTAAAATGCGCATTACTTAATTTTGCATTGTTCATTATATTAGGTCTCTGTGGGGTTCTTGGTGGAATCATGGAAAACAAAGGCTGGCTGGCAACAGTAAGTCCACTCCTTCTTGTCTGTTCTGTACTTGTACGACACCAAAGCATTTTAAACTAATGTCGCAGAAAAACTCGTTTTATAGCATGTTTTTTTAGACATTACGTGATTATTATTTTCTTTGATTATATGACATTGCTTTAGCCCACTAACATAAGACCTTTCGCCTTTCGATCATTACTGATATGGAAACAATAAAAATGTATTTGCTAACTTTAATTGAGTAGGTTACGGTAGATAATGCGCGATAGTAGCATTAAACTGATTAGCTTGGCAATGTAGTAAGCCACATCTATGGTTGTAGTTAATTAAACTTAGTTAATTAAATAGTTTAAAAGCCCAACATACGACTATCAATTTTTGGAAAGTCAAACATACGACTATCAACGCGCAAACATTTTATTGATACCTGTCACATTCACAGTATCTGTTTTTTAACGTGGCATTCTTGATTTCGGAGATCTGCATTCTTGGCCTCGGAGTAAGTAACAAAGAAATAATCTCAACAGAAGTTGCTAATATATGGGGAACACTGGAGCTGGAATCAAAGTACCTAATCCAGAATAAGGTAAGGAGTTGCTGGGACCATAATAACATTACAAAAAATCCAAATTTTGACGCTTAACACGAGAGGTCACCCAATGCCATTCTTATTATTCTGTCCGACAAATGCATGCCCGAAAGTACGGTCGTGTGGCTAAATGGTTAACGCGGCTGATACAGATACAGACTCTTATACACAAAAAACGGTCCTAGTAACGAGCCCATCATGGGTTCGAAACTTGGCTCGGTAAAAAAATGCATGCTCCAAACCAACCCCTTGCTCTTTGTGCGTTTTCTTTTATTCGGCCCTGTTTGGGAAATGATGCAGTCTGGTAACATTGGTAAAGAATACACATTTTCTGCGCTACGTTTCTCTAAACCCTCTTCAATAAAACTGATCGCCAATCGTCAGAGTACAGCATACATCAAGCTAGAGTGCAGCAAATGCATAGCATGCATAAATGGCATGTGCAGCCTACTGCCGCAATGGATGTAATTATTTGTTTGTTTTAGTTCAACTGTTGTGGATACGGAAATGCTTCAGAGTGGGGAGGCGACATTCCCACCTCATGCATAGATCAAACACAAACAAATTCCACCGTGATTTGGCAGGTGTCTAATAATTGAATGTTTTCTGTGGGGTAATATGTATGTCCATTGCGTTTATGCTCGCAGAAACAAAACTGTGGCAGTCCGGTTAAAACTCTCTGGAATGTTGGACAAAATGGACCAGACGCGCACATATCTGACAATAACATATATTGTGTTATAAACATGGATAACAAAATCGGTTTGTTACCTCATCGACCCATGCGTTTCTGCTTGCATAAACAAACTACATACTCGGTTTATAAAATACTCTAAATGTGGTTAAGGGACCCTGCTTGATTAAACACGAAGTATAAAAATTGTGTGTTTTTAAATAGTGATGGTCAAACAGATTCTCATTTTCTAGTTAAGTATAACGGTATTTTGTATTCTAGTCATGTAATTTCAACGGTTCGCGAAATAGCATATATGCTTTGGTGATAAGGCGTATGATAGGCAAAAAAATGCACGAGGACCGATTAAATAATAAAGTAGATCAATGGAGGTGTATCACGAGTCCAGTTTGGAAATTGCAAACGGGTGTACATTATGCACCACAATTTACCTTACAAGTTTTCACAAAGCGAAATGTAACCTGGCACACACACACCTGGATTAGATACTTGCAGTGATTCGTTTTGTGGTCAAATGCGCAATAAATTAAGTATTTATTTACAAGGTTTAACGGGTCGTTTTAACTGTTACCATCGGTATTAATAATTTTATTTTATTTTATATTAAAGTGCAGCCAACTTCTAGTGTTTGGTCAGATTGCAAGCCGTGTAGACAGCACAGAATTTTTCAATGACTCTATTACTCGATGGTAACGCTGGTTGCCGGGTAACACGATTGATCTTAATATAAAGCCTAAGTTGTTACCCATGTCGAGGTAACATGAATGTCGAAGTGATAGCTCGCCATCGCAATTATTCATTTACTTGGATAAAACATAAATAGCATATGTTTCTATCCTGATTAATAGCAACTACAAACAAAACCTTTGCTTCAATATTTTTGTTACAAAACATCAAATCCAAATATTTGTTTTATAGGTTGGATGTTCTACATCAATAATAAAATGGATAGAAGAAAATGCGCTTTATTTTGGAATTGCACTAGGCGTCGTCGTTGCCTTGGAAGTAAGTTGTTTTCATTTCTTAGCACAAAAAGAAGGCTGCTTTGTTTCAATCGCATTTCCAGGATTAGCTTAATCCACTTTTGAATAACAAACATTTTGCCACAGCGCATTTCGTTCTGCCTTCAATCTACGATTACGTACGAGAATCGCATAATCAGACTTTTATCCGTGCAGATATTTCTCGTCACCATCACTGCGTACCTTCTTTTCCTGTTGGGGATATGTCCTTGTTGCAGGAAAGCAAAACTGAAAGATTCTTTGATGGAGGAAGATCCTTATGATTGTACTAAATGGTTCATTCTTTTTGTATCCACCCATATAACCGGTCAGAGGGATTATCAACAAACTTTGTTTTGGTTTAATTTTTTTTAGCGTGATTTTTTTGTTTTTAAAACTTAGTTTATCTCCTTCTTAAAACATTTTTGTTTTGTTTTTAACTATTTTCTCAACATATCGTTCTGTAAATACATCTTTATTCGCTAAAAAATCTTATAAGAATCGTTAAGATTCAAAGCAATGTATGTAAAACCAAGGCAGAAGATATATTCTAACTAAGCTATAAGCGTATTACTAATATTTTAATTTAATTTCTATTAACATTTATAGCTCAGTAATCCTCCTTAGCGACCAAATGGGATACATTTATTCTTTCGTGTGGTGTCGACTTGTTCGATGATCTGATTTTCAAAAACCTCGTTGTCGAATTGGGTGCAATCCATTTGATTTTTGTCCGTTAGTGCCTGAGACTCGACCCTGTTTGATTTCACAGCACCATGAATTAGTATTGATGTCGCCGAGATTTGGAATATCTGTAGAGTGGCAATGAATGTAAAGTTTTTATTTGCAAATAGTGATTTGTTTGTTGTTTAATAATTATAAAAAATTGGACTGTAGGCCTACTCACATGTACATTAAATGTGCATGTGATATTGGTATTATAGTATAGGATATAATACTCGATTTGATTTTACTGAGTAGATGCAAATGACCCTTTACCTGCTTTAGACAGACGTGTATTAGAATAGGCATAATAAAACTTAAAGCTTACTTCAACGAAAATAACGACTCCTCCGATCACAGCCAACAGTAAAACATTTGAATCAACCCAGCTTACTATGCTATCGTGGCAAGGAGTCTGAAAATAAAAAAACACCGATATAAACCAGTACAAGTGGAAACGAAGATTTTTCGTGTACCTTCCATGTGGTCTGGAATATTAGAATGCTCACATTGACGCACGAATCATGGTACGGTTTTTCCCACTCCGAGGCGCCGAGGAAACCGCAACATTTAAACTAAAGAAAAGCTAATTTAACGGCGCGATACTGCTATTGTAATAAACCAATCATAATGTTGTCACATTTTATCTTTAAGGCAATAAAAAACGAAAAAATATTCATAAGTAAGTTATTTTTGTAAAGTGTTTTAATAAATTTGGTTTTTATTTTTCTGTTTCTGTGCTATACCTTTTTCTTTTTCCTTGCCAAAAAATCTGACGATCCAACCCGTTTTAATGCCGTAAAGGTATGGTAATTAATATAAAATATCCATACTTTATACACGTAAAAGAAAAAAAAATAAGGGGCATTATCTGACAGACAATTGTCAAATTACTTGGCAGATAAATAAGGGGGAATCTCAGACGAGAAACCCTCAGATTACCTCTTGCGCGCCGTTGGTTACTGAAGCTATATTACAGCATGTTGTATATAATTAACATATTTATTTAGTTTAAGCAGAATTCCATTAGTCCACTGGATTTCAGGTGATGTTTCGAACCCGCAACCCTTGGGCAGTAAGCTGGCGTACCAAACAACTAAGTGAGAAGGCCGTGTAAAAAAATATGTATGTTATAGACTTTGGCTTACCCGATCCTGGATTAAATATTTGGTTTCGTTAGCAAGCGAGGTCCACACGCGTTGCAAATTGGATTTCAGATTTGGTTTGTCAGCAAAACCGAACACAAGGACACCGATTTGGGCAAAAAGAAATATTAAAGTCACAACAAGATACTGGAAAACAAAAACGGGAATTATATAAATAACAATCTTTAACAACCCTTATTGATAAAAAATAGGAATCAGACATTCATTTAAAAAATAATGCCTTATATTATGAAATAGGTACCCCGGAATAAACCGAAGAGAAAATATAGGATGTTTAATATTTCTCACCGTTACTAACATCCATTTTTTTCCAAACCATGCTCCAATAGCACCACTGATGCCTGTAAAGATCTTCAATTATTGAAAAAACTGTAATGTACATACATACACACACACATATATATATATAGGCTATATTTATATATATATATAACAATAACTGTTAATAGATAATAAAAACTTGGCCTAAACCGTTAAAACTTGTCTATTTTTCCAAAATTGAGACATATCAATCCAAATAATGAAAAAATGAGTTTTAAAGTGGGGTTTAACAATTTTTTTAAAAACTTGTAATTTAACTGGATAGGTATATTATGATACTTAAAGAGTATTTCTACACTACCATTTACAGAAAAACAAAATTAAATAATATATTTACAAAAACCGAGCGGTAAACGACAGGCAAAAGTTTTCTTTTTTTGTTACAATTAAGAGTAAAGGTACACACCATGTAGAAATAAGCTACACGCTATGTATAAGTTATAGACAAGCGTACACACCATGTATTAACTAGGCTATTTAGGCATGCGTTTTTAGAATAATAACTTGCTCTGTACGAAAATGACTTTTTTTACGTTTGGTTTGGAAAAATTGTTTGGAAATTCTTACCCATCAACAGAAGTACACAACCAAGAGCCAAGATACAATAAACGATGACAATGCTGGATTTTGCCAAGATCAATACTTCATGAATGGGAGCCGCGTATTGCAACCAGAGTGAAAAACCAATGAGAATCAGTCCTACAATCTACAAAGTGACAAATTAAACGTGATACCAGTAAAATATTTTGTCACTTATAAACCTTGGATATGTTAAACAGGGGTAAAATTCAGAGAAAACATTCTTATGGGGTATAGTTTGCCAGGATTTCTGAGTGTATTAAATTACAGAATCTGCTTTGAAGAAAAATAACTTTACTTTTGTAAAAGCGCATCAAAGAATTTCTTTGGTTTTACAAAGATTACAACAAGCCTCTATTGTGGTAATTCAGTATTAAAAATCTTAATTGACTTAAAACATCAAACGGCTGTGATTTTAACCTACAGTCGGGTCCAAACTGGCCAACCACCGATAAAAGTGTTTTTTTTATTACGTAGGAAAGTCCTATTCCGCACAAATTTTATTTATTTTGACCAAGCTGTCGACTATGGTGAACATCTCATGACAAAAATTGCTTACAACACAAGCAAAAGTTTTTTGGTCATGAAATGTTTACCATTGTCGGCAACCAATGCTTGCATTTAAATATATTAATTGAAACCCTATATAGGGTTTAAGCATATATATGCTTAAACATATCACTACCCCCCCAATTATAGTTTTTGTGTGAAAACGATCTATTTAAATAAAATCTCAAAATACCAATAAAAAATCTGGAAAATTTAATATTAAATTTTATTTTTAGTAAAATGACAAAATTTTATTTAATTTGATTAAAGTGACAAAATTATACTTACCAGATACGCGACATTGAACACGATAAAGCAATATCTCATAATTTCATTGATTTTTGCCATGTTTCTTGTTTTGACTTATATAAAATAGACAGATTATAGTTCTTTTGTAGGTAATTCAATATTAATCTAAGAATATACAAGTTAAAGTAATTTAGTAAAATAGATGTTATAAATAATTAGTCTACGCAATCGTATTAGGTTATTTATTTATCAGCGGGTGCAATGCAGGTGGTGGTGCTCAGAGCCTTTGCAATTTACACATTTATTTCTCAAAGTACTGACTGCACAAAGAAAATACTAAACAGCGTATAATGAACTTAATTTTGTACACATGGTTCTAACTGTGCCTTAAATTAATCGTCAATTCTTGATGGTTATCTGGGATAAATTAGCACAAAGGCAACTCTACGGGGACCTTTGTAGTACTTTTTTTGTATTTTAATAACGAGACTAATTATATAATCCGAAACCCATCTAGAATGCATTCAATTGTATTGACATACAACACATGGCGTGGTCATATTTTTACTAAAAGCTTTAGTTAACAAGCATAGGCCCAATGCTTAAACAGGCTAAGTTAAAATTCAGCTAACTGCACTTATAGTTGACTACATACATTAATACTGCAACACGGTGCTTAGTTACTGATGACCTTATTAAAAATAGCAAACCAGTTTAATATTTAAGCATGTATGAAGTTTAAATTTGGGCCCAGTTTCCAGTTAGTTCTGCCGCTCCCGCTTAAGTGTAAAAAATAATACAGACATATTGTGCAAAAGAAACACAAGCTATTCGCCAGCTGCGAAAATAAGAAACTTATATATGTCCTAAGTGCCTCTCGCTTAGAAAAGCAAGTCATTGATAACCGCGGCAACAAAGAAAATCGCCTATATTGATATATACTTAGTTATAATAAATTTACCTGTCCTATCCTTTCTAATCGTTACTGTGCAAACTACCGATTAAGTATATTCTAAAATCTAAATGGTTAAGAAAATAGCATCTCGCACTTGCTTAAAGAGATCTAATTTTCAATAACGAGCGTGTAATAGAATAGATTTACTTTAATATTTTAAATATATAAAAGCTTACACCTCTTTAAATTATTAGTCCGTGTGGCTACAACATTTTAATTAACTGTTCCTACAACTTCAATGTTTATTCCTCCATTTGCAACTATACACCAACTCACCGATTAGTATTACATGGCATGACTTTCCTCATACAAAATACATTACATGTCAAAGAGCGAGCGTGCGTTATCTCCATTCGTTACATTAGGATTTACAGCCAATTATTGCTTTTCTCTATTAAGGTTTAATTTCGACAGCAATAAACGCAAATGTTTGATTATATGTATACTTTAGCTATTGTGGCCGAAAAAGACATTGCCAATAGCGGTTTGGCGGTGTCATGATCCCTGGCTGCGGCAACTAGATTTCACGTCTTTGCGACCGCGTGAGCTCAAAATGTGTATTAAAATAGAATATTGATGTTTTATCACCGTGAATGGATAAACACGAGACGCGTTGCAATCTTCATGATTTTTTAAGTAACAACAGGAATTTATGTCTAATGTGGAGAACAGTATATATTATTTGCAATATACAATCTACATTTAATCAAAAGGAACTCGAAGATCGCAACTGACATAATAACAGTTTAATAAAAAAAACTAAAGTTCTTAACATAAACACCACTATCCTTCATGGCATATTACTTACAGTATTAAGTGCGGTGGTATTTTAAAGGAACTCCTTTAAGCAGTTTAAAAATGATTGCCAGTATATAACAAATGGCTATTTATGCCAAAACCTTAAGCCAGATTTTGAATTTCTATAACTTGGTATAGATGAATTTATCAACGAGTTTAAAATGGGAAGTTTTTAGTACCATTGATTGAAAAATTCGTCAACCGTCTAAACTTCTTTGGACATTTTACATTTACTAACGGTGGCGTGCCTAAGCAAATAAACTCCGGCCCGTTAGCCTAGCGGTTATGTGCGTCGCCTTTCAATCGAAAGGTTGCAGGTGCGAAACTGGTCGTTAGCTAGTCGGTTGTGTCCTTAGGCAAGACACTTTACGGACATTGCCAGGACCCAGCGGATTAATGGGTTCTACCAAATTAAAGAAACGTGTTCATACACAGCACACTGCAATAGCTCCGGTAACCCGACGATAGGCGCGAGGTGATCTGACGATTGCCCGTGTGTTACCCCCTTGGTTTTCCCATTCACGGGGATAAACGTGAATATCCTATATCCTATCCTTTAAAGCCATCGTTTGCAAAGGAAAATTGTAATGGCAAAGCTTTCCGAAATCAGCTTATTCGCTTATTTTTAGGTTAAGTGGCTGCCCTGGGGTAAATTAACACCATTCTCGCTTAACTTTTCGCGGAGTTACTGACTTCTGTTTCTCGACTTTGCTTTCCGAGTATCGGCCCAAGCAGCAAAATGGTGAAAATTTCCGGAGACAATACTTGGCGCAAAATATTCCAATTAACACCATTTTTCTTTTACCAACATTCGGGCTCCCAAAGTCTGCAATGTACCAAGAAAGAATTCGTCGTTCGAGGAAACACACTGTGGCGAATCACAAAACACTTGTGCGTACGTTAAAGGAATTTTCGTTCTTCAAAAAGGTTCGGTTTTGCGTTAAAACGCGAGTTATTATTGATTGTCAGATGTAGAAGTGGTTCGGGAGATGTACGTGTTGGTGGAAGGCACTTAACGAACATTGCCTAACCTCAGCGGATTAATGGGTTCTACTAAATTGAAGTAACGTGTGAACCACACACAAGACAATGCAATAGCTCTGGTAACCCGACATTGGGGGAGGTGATCTGACGATTCCGCATTTGTTAATCCCATTTCTTTTTTTCCATTCAAGATAATAAACATAAATATCCTAACCCAGTGGTTCTCAAACTCTTTAGAGTTGGGACCCACTATTAATTACCACAATTTATGGCGACCCACTTAACTTTATATATAGTTGTTGTTACATGTGTGAGAGACGAAAGGTTCAATGACCTGAGGTCAGGTGAAGATCACGCCACGGTTCAAGATTGTGTGATGTCACAATTATGATAATTTCCCCTTGATTTTTGTATAGGAAATAGCCAGTAGGCTATAGTTAATCAGAGCTTTCTATAAGTTTTCACGACCCACCAAGATTCCTTTCGCGGCCCATAGTTTGAGAGGTTCCATGACAACTGAACCCCTTACAACTGAACCCCTTACAACTGAACCCTTACAACTGAACCCTTTACAACTGAACCCCTACAATTAAGCCCCTTACAACTGAACTCCTTTTAACTGAACCCCTTTAAACTGAACCCCTTTACAACTGAACCCATTTCAATTGAACCTCTTTACAACTGAACCCCCTTTTCAGTTAAAAGCGTTTGGTTAAAAGGGGTTCAGTTGTAAAGGGGTTCAGTTGTAGGGGCTCAGTTGTAAGGGGTTCAGTTGTAAGGGGTTCAGTTGACTGGTCACCAGTTTGAGAAACGCTGTCCTAACCTATCCTAACTAGATACTCAAAAAAATGTGGTTCTGTGGTGAAATGCGTCATAATGGGCAAAAATGAAATAATAGAGTGAATTATAATCCCTTTTGAAATCAATATAGCCTCAATGAATAAACGTTAACAAATACAAAATAAGTTTTAATGTTTTTTTTAGGGCTCTGGTCCCATATAATGCTTGGCTCTACTATACGTAGAAGGGACTTTGCGACGCGTATGTTCAAGATTAAGGCTTTGTTGTTCTAGAAGAAGTATATTCGTTTTTGAAAATTAAAGAAATAAAACTCTCTGTCGATCCATATTATAACTGAACTGTAAAACATGGAGGGCAACAAGGAGGATGCAGTAAAGTGTTACGAAATCGCAAGAAATGCATTTGATTCTGGAGATCTTAACAAAGCACTTAAATTCGTAAACAAATCCATACGATTGTATCCTTCGAAAAAAAGTAATACATTACTAAATAATATAACAAACGAAAGGACTAAATCAAAAAATGGCAATAAAGACACTAATGGAGCGATGCCCGACTTTTCTAATTTACATGGTAGCAGCAGTGCCACCGAAAGCAAACCTACTCCAACATACACATCCGCCCAACGCGATCTAGTAAAACGTATTAATGGCTGTAAAGATTATTATGAAATTCTTGGAGTGTCAAAAGATGCTTCTGAAAGTGATCTCAAAAAAGCATACCGAAAAATGGCATTGCAGCTTCATCCTGACAAAAATACAGCACCTGGTGCAACTGATGCATTTAAAGCTGTTGGAAAGGCTTTTTCTGTTTTGAATGATACACAAAAAAGACACCAGTATGATTTGTATGGGCCAGAGGGACTAACTGCAACAACTCGACGACACAGACGAAATAGTGATTCAGATGAATGGGAAAATGATACAGCAGAATTTGATCCTCAAGAGCTTTTTAACATGTTTTTTGGTGGTCAATTTCCAAATGGTAATGTTCGTGTGTTTCGGCGTGGCAATACTTATTACTACAGTGGCAATGAGCGTCGTAGGCAAAATAGACGAGAAAATCATGAGCAACAAAACAATTTTGGGCCGCTCATTCAACTTCTACCTCTTTTAGTGCTGTTCATGGTTTCAATAATGAGCAACATGTTGATATCGGACCCAGTCTACAGCCTCAAGTACGGTGGAGACTACACATTTTCCCAGCGAACAGACAACTTTCAGATTCAGTTTTTTGTCAAGTCTGACTTTTCAAAGCAATATAAAAAAGGCAGTGTATCACTTCGACATTTGGAAGAGACCGTAGAGGCGGATTATATTGAACATTTAAGAAATATGTGTTACCAAGAAAGAGTAAACAAAGAGAATTTAAGAAGAAAAGGAATATATTTTGGCAGTAAAGATATGATTCAAAAATCGGAGAAATATCCAACTAAATCTTGTGATACACTTGAACAATTATTTAAACGATCTCCTTAACTTAAAAATATGTATTATATCAAATACAATACATAACTATTTTATCCAGTATATATATTTAGCTTTTTTGAGCCATTTTTAATGATCTAAATACCAAAATTATTCAAGATGTACTAGACTAGACATTGGTAATAAATTTTCAGCCAATCTACAACTACATAATGTAGTTAAAGCAGTGTAATTGCCCAATGAAAGTTAAGTTTGTTATCCACAGTATCTTAGGTGCTTAAAAAATGCTGTTGGGTTAACTTATTAAGCAGCATGCAAAAGATCTAGTCGGATGTTTACCCATTCTGCAAACTAGAATGCAGATTCTGTATTGGGCTGAAGTCGCTGAAAATTCCCAGAATCTCTTTGTTTGTTTTTATAGTACACTTGGGTAATTTTTTATATTGTTCAAATATACATAAAAACTAGCTTTATTTTAAATCTTTGTTGTTGATAAATTATTGTGAATTGTGACTTATTGTTAAATGTATTTTTGTACCAAAAATAGTATCAAATTTTGCTAACTATAATTTCAGTTAAAACCATAACTTATACTGGGGATTTTATTTATGTTATGGCATGTTGTTATTGTACTATCGTGCCTGAATGTTGTTTTATTATGAGTTCAACTTAGCTAAATTCTTACAGTTTTACAGGACTTCTTTTGGGTTTGGAATTAAACTATTTATTTTTTTAATTAAAGCATTATGTGCAATTTGGTCATTTAGTTACACTTCTTAATTTTTAACTATAGTAAACTAATGTCCATTTAAGTTTGTAGTTTTTTATCACATTTGTGTCACTCTCAATTTAATTTGTGTAAATTTATGCTATATAGTTAATGTGACATTTAGCTTTAAATATTTTTGTGGAGTTTCCTTTTCTAACTTCTACATATTTATTTATTGTGTTTCTTTTTGTAATTGAACTGTGCGTGTGATGTAATAAATCAGTAAAACACATCGAGTTTTTGGCCATCTTACATCAACACTGATGCCACCACAGTGGACTTGTCAGTATGGCGGTGACACTTGAGATGGCGTATATCCAATTTAGACCTTTATGCGCGGCAGGATGTGACGAGCAGCAGCTTTCCTTAGTCATTATTTTTAAAGGTGTATTTTGCTGAGTAACAATAGTGGTGTTTCCTCAATGTTTCTTTGGTTGAAAGAAGCATGTGCTAGACTCTTTTCTCGTTTAGCTAGAAAAAACTTTTCGATGGGCGGGGGGTATCAGCTCAAATATTTTGAGTAAAAAAATGGTGAGTTTATTGCAGATCCCAGATTCAATCCCCGAGAAATCTTGCAGATCCCAGATTTTATCCCCGAGAATCCGAGAACACAAGGGTTGATATAAGACTGGAAAACGCCGCCGAACTCACATGAGATATCGCGGACCTGTACAAAATAGCGGACCTAGCGGACCTGTACAAAATAAAGGAACCCGACATATAGCGATAGGATATTCATGTTTATCCCCGTGAATGGGAAAACTAAGGGGGTTAACACACGGGCAATCGTCAGATCACCTCGCGCCCACCCGTCGGGTTCCTTTAATTTGGGTAGAACACATTAATCTACTGGGTTCAGGCCATGTCCGTAAAGTGCCTTGCCCAAGGACACAACCGACTAGCTATCGACCAGTTTCGCACCTGCAACCTTTCGATTGAAAGCTAGACCAACCGAGCGGACTATTCAGTAGTTTCTACAGTTTTGGTACAATCCAATAACCATTGTCTTAAAAGACACTACCCTTCCCCACCCCCACACGTTGGTTTCGATCCCAAACCTTTCTGCTTCCTGAATTTCACCCACTCATTAACGAACCATAACCATTATCGAGACATTGCTTACTATAGGGATTTTTAATATATTTGCGGAAAGACGATGACCGATAGTTATTAATCACATATTTGAACGACGGTAATTATTGACATGTCAAATATCGGCTTTTATAGAATAACCGGTGCCGAACATTCGCAAAACGGCAGTCGTGCTTATATTCATGGCATGGTATGCCTGTCACCAACGTGACGCAGAAAAAAAAACGAAGTAAAATAAAAAAGTGTTTCCATCGGATTTTCGAAGGGAGCCCATAACTATAATGAGGAATCAGGATTGTAGTTCTATTGTTTGCTAATACACGCGTAGTTTTTGCGTGTTTCCTTAACTTTGACACAGGATAAAATATTAATTCACCGGTCCGTCTGCGACCATTAATAACTATTCTAGGTTACAGGATAGGATTTTCAGTTTTTTTCCTTGCAATGTTGAGAATTTACGATGGACTCGTCAATAAAACCGTTTTTACATAAAAATGAGTATATGTATCGGGCATGTTAATCATTCGGCCACGAAACGGTTTAGATGTTATATTCAGTCATTAGGAAAATAGAAGATGTGCATTTCAAACATAGGCCTACGTTAGATGACGCACGTGAAAATACGATTAGCCTACGCCGTACGTTACAGGCGATTCCACGGCTGGTTTTCATTCATTACTTTTCGGTAGATGTAGTTAAAAGATAATTGACCGGCTCTTTAATGTTATGTTATAGGGGCTATTGATTGTTTTATGTTGTACGATAGAGACGACTCGGTCTGTGTGCATCTGTTATCTGTACTAACCAATAAAGCTTCATCCAATATTTTTTAATAGTTTTTTTTAATACAAATAAATCTAGATTTAAAAGTATGACCGTGTTAACCCATCTTCGGCTACGCTTACTGACTACTGGCTCGACTATTTTTTTATATGAAAGATAATCGCGAGAGGTCGCCGTTGCCCTTTCTTCTACAGGGGAAATTTTTATCTGCAATTCCGCAAAAAAAATCAAAAAAATCTGCAATTCAGCAAACGCTTCAGCTCACATTGTTGTCAACTGAAGTGAAATTTAAAGCATTTACTTCTTTTGACATCGTTTTCCTAAGTGCAACCTGAATATGTTACGTATTTGTTGGGCAAATTCTCGAAAGCTGCTTCTGAATAAGGCAAAATGTCCAAATTCTGCTGCCAACTGCTTTCATTTACAGACCAAGGTTTACTACTACCACGGCTATAAACTCAATAATTGTGTTATGTTAAAACTTTAACCATAGCCCTATATAGCATATTTTACATACGTTTAAAGTTACTTACCTAATCCAGAGTAAATTACCGCAGTTATGTCTCTTTTAGTAAAACCATGCGTTACCTGATCTAGGCAGAGTACATGCTATTGTGATTATCACATATGAATTGTAATCATAGTATAATATATATATGTGCAAAAAATTGCCTTATTTTATTAGAAGCTTTAATACATTTTTTAAATCTTAAATGTCCGAATTTTTTCAGCTCGGTTATCATGAAAACTATGAAAGAAGCTTGAAAGAAACTTCTGCGTACTGGGCTGAAGCTGCTGAAAACCTTGTTTGGGTAAAAAAATGGAACAGAGTCCTTGACAACTCCAATCCTCCTTTTACCAAATGGTTAGACATATTGATTAAAATAAATACATTAACTAGTAAAGCTATTTATGTAATTGTAAGATGTTTCGTTTATACCATGGTACTTGTACTGTAGCTTGGTTTAATGTTTAAAACTTGAAATGTGTGTTAACTCCTTTTCCGGTGTTGTACCTCACTATTCATGCTTTGACCCAATCTTCCAAACTCTCTAGCACTCTCTCTAACATGCTTTTATGTAAAATAGCCATTTAGTCAATTAGGCATGTATACATACAGATTGGCTGTTTTGGCCTGTGATATTTTATATAAATATATATTATCAGTATGTACCGAACTACTACTACTGCTGTTTTACGTTATAAAATTAGGTTTACAGGAGGTGAAATGAGCCATTGTTACAACTGCATCGATCGCCATATAGATGAGGGGAACGGTGATAGACTCGCTATTATCCATGACAGTCCAGTGACCAACACTATTCAGAACCTAACATATAAAGATCTGCTAAAACAGGTCACAGAGCCAATAGTTTTGCACATAAACTCTTCGAATGTATTTTATCATTTGTGATATTGTGGAAGGTAAAATCCAGTTTCCATGCGCATGTTTAAAAGTATGAACTAAATTAAGCAAACTTTTCCACATATGATTCAGTTTACAAGTTTAGAATTTTCACCGCTGCTACCATTTTTTAAGGATTGTCGCTTGGTTTACTTCACTTTTGTTTTAATTTTTTTTGGATAAAAGAAATAGCTACAAAATGCTGCGTCCCATCATAGCATTGTTTTTTTTAAATAAAGTCTAATTAATTTAATTTCATGTAAATATATGTTCATATGGTACTTGAATGATATATATTTATTTTATGTATAATGAACTTTTTAATGCAGGTTTCTTGTCTGGCTGGATGTCTATCAGATATTGGAGTACAAAAGGGAGACAGGGTACTAATTTACATGCCGATGATACCACAGGTTAGTTAGAGCTAATACTATGTGTTGTTCTAAGTTATTATTGCACTTAGTACCATTATAATAGTAATAACTTTGGATTGGTTTACTGATTACAACAAAACATTAAAAACATTTTATGGTGCTTCATGCCTATACCCAGTCTGTTCATATTTAAGTACAGTGTGAAGCCTAGGTAATAAACATTTAAATGAAATTTCAAATTGAATCCCAGGCTGTAGTGGCGATGCAAGCAGCTATCAGATTGGGTGGAATACATGTTGTTGTGTTTGGTGGTTTCGCTGCTAAGGAACTCTCAGTTAGAATAGATAATTGCAAACCAAAGTAAGTGACATATATCTATTTTGTTGATTAGTTGTGGATTTGTTGTATCCACATTAGTACAAAATGCATTAACAAATTCTTACTAAACTAAGTGGTGATCTGGACTAAAGGTTTTCTGGACTAAACATAAAGGTTTAATTCCGTCCAAACTAATAAAGTCGTAAAATAACAAAGAACTTCAATCGAATACTAAAGTAAAGAATATACATAATGATAGCCAACTATATTCTTTTTTTTATCCTTGTTAACTTAGAATTTAATAATCCTTTACAATAGTGGCTTTTTCCTACACCATATACACAAAAGTGTCCAGTTGTACAACTTCTTTAAATTATTTATACAGAGTTGTGATATCAGCCAGTTGTGGAGTCGAACCATCACGTATAGTCCAATACAAACCAATTTTAAATGAAGCAATTGGAATGGCAACACACAAACCTCTAAAAACCATCATTTACCAGAGACCAGACATGGTAAGGTTGAAAGTTTACCTTGCTTCAAAGTACGTGACAATGATAATTATTTAGATTTATTCTGTATTGAAATTTAATGATCTGTCAGTAACTTATGTGTTGAAATAATCAGAAATAAATTGGGAATTTTTTCAAGCAAAGATTATGATTTAATAAATGCTGTACTTAATGAACTCCTGTTCAACAAGGACCTTGCAGAAATGAAGGAAGATGATTTGGATTGGAATGATTTAATGAGTAGAGATCGCTCGCACGACTGTGTTCCTGTGGAATCCAATCACCCTCTGTATCTTCTATACACATCTGGAACAACTGGTCTACCAAAGGCTGTTGTTCGGCCAACTGCAGGTCATTCTGTGCGTTTGCACTGGAGTATGAAAGCCATATATGGAATGGATCCAGGAGATGTAAGTTTGGTGGTTTACAATGAATTGTTTGCTTTTTGTGTTTGTACAGTTTTTGTTATAAAGTGCTGTCTACACTAAGCCTAAGCGACACATCCTTACCCTTAGGTGCGTTCATGCCTTAGAGTCAAAACTGTGGTAAACTTTATACTAGCTAAAATAAAAATTATATGTTGAGCTAAGCGTATATCCAGTGTAATAAAACATCTGAAGATAATACATATAGAATAAATATTTTCGTCATTTATTTGTAAGTCCACCACAGTCATTTTTACATGTGTGATTGTCAAATTACCTCAAGGCTAAATTTTCGGTGCTATTGCATAGTGTGTTGTACAGATAGTATAATTCTGTAGTTTGGTATTCTTTACTTTAATCTAGTGGTGGTAATCCTCATTCTTTTTCAATGTAGATATCACAGTCAGCGTTTTTATTGAGATTTTGATTTGAATTTTATGCAGTTGGTCAGGCTTGTTTAAAGAAATCATAGTTTTTGGCTTTATAACAGGCAAGAATGTATCTATTTAGAAAAATGCAATTCAGGTCTTTACTGAAAACTCTTGGAAAATGTAGGCTTTGCTAAATAAAAATGTGATTTTTAATTCCACTTGACAAGACTTCTATTTTCATATCTTGTACTAGTAAACCATTTATTTATATTTGCTTAACTGGTTTCCAGGTATTTTGGTCTGCTTCAGACCTTGGTTGGATAGTAGGTCATTCCTATATTTGCCATGCACCATTAGTACATGGTAATACAACTTTGATGTTTGAGGTATTCTTTTTTTGGGCGGCTGATTTATAATTTGCCCGTTATAGAAGCTGCATTTAATGCATGTTCTCTAATAGAAGTTCAACTCACAATCCTTTTCGCAAAAAAACAAGCCATAATCTGTAGTTTATAAATGTACTAAATTACCTTTGCTTTGTAGTTGTAATCAGTAATATGCAATTACCATGTAGCATGTTAATTTTAGGTATTTTGGGCCGCAGCAGACATAGGTTGGGCGGTTGGTCATTCGTATGCTGTGCATGCTCCTCTTCTACAAGGTTCCAAATCCGTTTTATATGAGGTTTTCATCTAATTCTGTAATTTGCATGCCGTTTATGCAGTTTTGTCTTATTGATTACAATCGCCGCTTATGGTACAACTGAATGATTGATCAACAATTGCAGGGTAAGCCAGTAGGTACACCTGATGGAACAACCTTCTTTCGAATAATTCAAGATCATAAGGTTGCTGCATTGTTTGTAGCACCCACTGCATTGCGTGCAATCAAACAGGAAGATCCTGATGCACTTTTAGGAAAGAAATTTGATTTATCGAGGTAGATATCTTAATAATTATTTGCTTTAATGCATTACAATCAATTTTATATGGCATACCAAACTTTTACCATCTATTGGCCTATATAGTGTATTTTATTCTACTTAAGTTTGCGCTGTGTATGACATAGTATTGTATTTCTATGCGAATTTTCATTATTATTAAACCGTTTTGGGCGTACATATTAAATATTGTCTTGAAATTAATAATCGGCTTAATTTCACTGAATATCTGTATGAACCAGCATGCGGACTTTGTTTGTGGCCGGCGAGCATTGCGATGTAGACACGATGAGGTGGTCGAAAGCTGCTTTCCAAGTTCCTGTATTAGATCACTGGTGGCAGACTGAAACTGGTAGCGCCATCACTGCTTCATGTGTTGGGTTGGGGAACCGACCTGATCCTCCGGAAAGTTCCACAGGATTACCAGTTCCTGGATGGAATTGTAAGTTTCCACATCGGACAGTATTTATTCTTTATACATATTTTGTTTTTTTAATATTGAATTGTCACTGTTATTCATATAGTCTGATGGGTGACATCTACACTCTAATGGA
>CH002657.1:671532-682034 GCA_000149265.1 Ciona savignyi | reverse complement strand
TCACTAAACTGCAAATTTCTTAAAGATTTATACTACAGTGAAAATAGAAAATCATTGGACCAATTTTTTCTCTTTGTCAAAAAGTAATTCCAAAAGATTTTACTTTAATGGGTTTTACCCATACCACAAATATTATAAAAAGAGAATTATTTAAACAAAACAAAATACCTAATATTTAACACATATTGAAGTAATAATGGTTAATAAATCATTTTGGATTATTTAAGTATGTATTATAAAATGCCAAGGGGTGGTTAAAATACAATCATTAATTATTCAATAATACTATACTTTAATTCTACCTAAAAATATTATCCTACTTAATATTAATATAATAAATACCACACCATTACTGACAAGGAATAAAAAAAAGGTTTAGAATGTAACAAATAGCATTTTTTCTTTTAAATCAATTTATGCCAACCTTACAATGAGCTAGGAAAAAAATGTTTCAACAACAAAATAAAACTTTAAAAATAACCTTGCTTGAGGTGATCAGCTAAGTCAAGAAATGTTGCAACTGATCTTCGAACATCATAAAAATGTCTCAATTCCATGAATCGAAGTTCGATCAAACTGTGCAGGTTCGTTGCAATGTTGTCAACAGATGAACCTGGGGTCTATAATATTAAATAACATTAGCCTGTTTAATTATTTCTTGTAGTCCTCTTTGGTGATAAGTATTTAATACTACTTTGCATGGATTAACAAGTATTTTAGCATTTTAATGATTCTTGTAATATAATTCAACTAGTAAGTTACTGTTGCAATATCGACCAAAACACCTATTTAACTTACAATCTGTATCATTGTGTTGTACATCTCCAGAAAAGTTGTTTTGGTTGAATATAGATGTCTCAACCTGGTAGCAGTAATACCTCCAGTTTGCAACCCTTGAACAAGATTGTTCAAGCATGTCTCTATTACTTTCAGTTTTTTAAAAATACTGCCTTTCAACTTTGCTTGGTTAGTGCCTGCTCAACAATTTAATAAAGTTAAAATATTCACTTATAACTATACATAGGATTAGAAGCAATATTGAATGTAAGTTTTGTGTAGGTAAGATTTAGGAAATGCTCTTTTGAGCTGTAATTTAATTGTTTTAAATTGATGAACTGTTTTAGTAGTTAAGGCACATGCAATTAAATGAAAGTAATCTGTATATCATGCAAAGAAACATACTTAAAATCTGATAAAACACAGTTGCTGGTTTCCAGTCACCAATAAATTGCAAAAACACATCCTCCTCTGTTTTATGAGTCGATTTGTTGTCAAACAATGACTTCCACTTGTTTGAGAAAATTCTCTTGCATATAACCAGAAGTTTGGCAGTGTTACTTAGAAAATAATCTGAGAAATTTCTTTTCTAAAAGCAAGAAGGATAGTTGTTCAATAAATAATGAAGTAAACAAATATATTGCAGTATGAACCTACAGCAAGAGCATCTTCCACGTGTTTGATTAAAACATCAGTGAAAACATCATGCACAGTCTGGTTGGGTTTCATCACATCTAATTTTTCCGCATAAAACATCAGCAGTTTTTCAGCATTGCCATGGAATTTCTAAACAAGTCTTGATTTAAAGTGTTATCAAAAAAACAAAACTTAATCTAAAATAGTTTTATATGGAAACACCAAATATATGTTTTTAAAAGTAAAACAACATCAGCTTATTTTTAAAACAGCACTTATTTTTAAAAACATTTAACTTTTGAATTACCATTGTCTAACAAGAAATTTATCACAAAATGTAACTTACTAAAGGCAGACATTCATTCATTTTCTGTTTACACAGAATCAAACATTGTTCTTTCAGGGCTTGGTTTGACCACTTAAATGCACTGAACATGTTCCACAGCTAATAAAATAAAAATATGTTACATGAGTTTGTACGCCAGGCGAATATTACAGTTAAAAGTGCAGCTAGTTAACTTATTCAATAAAAGCAACAGCGACAACTGAGTTATAAAATGAATGCCTTGATCATAAATCATACTGCAATATCTCCTGTAATCCGATGTTGGGCATAAGTTTATTTCCAGTTTCCGATTATTCTAACATAAAAATTTTAACAAATCTTCTGCGTTTTCCATTCCAGGGATGAAAAATATTCTATCATTAAATAAGTTTTTAATTTTACAAGTTGTGGTGTTAATACACATCAAAAGATATATCCTTATGTCCTAACTAATAACTTGTATAAATTTCAATAGTTTGGTCAATTACGCTAGTTGCTTGGTTAATATCAAGGAGAAATGTCCAGTGACTTGCCAATCAAACAACACAAATGGTTCATGGTTATCAACTTGGAAGAATCAACAATGTTTTTTCATCAACATAAAGTGATTTTACTTATAAACTAATGTTACCTCCACTGTATCAGCATCCAGTGTTTCATACGCTTTTGAGTTAAAAACATCTCCATACAAAACTAGTACACTATCGGCAACGGCATACAGTTTTGAATTCAAGCTCTCAGTGACTTGGGGGGGAGAAATCTGGAAATATACTATCAGGATAGAAATTATAACAGTATTGTCTTTTTTAACAAATATTAAAAACATTGGTTTAATAGCTTTTAGCATTCTAGAAAGAATACAGTATAGATGGTACTGATTGGGATTGGTGAGCTAGATTTGTTTTTTTACCATTGTTGTTGACTTATTAACTTTTCATAACAACTAACCTTTAAAAGAATTTCAGCTTGTTTGAATGTTGTATCAATCATTACCATTGTACATTCAAATGGTATCAGAAGACAATTTCCTCTCTCAATATCATGTTGTAAGCATTTCACAACAGAAGGAATTTTTGATAGAATTTCCAGGCATTGGGAAACTTGTGGTTCAGAAACACACCTAATAATACATATATTGTCTGGTTTTGTTATTACAACTTAAATACATACAATACAATAGTAGGGTTGGGTTTATGGTAGCACCAGGACCAGGAATTTAGGCATCATGTTGTGCACCCATATAAGAATTCATTAGTGCTTTGCCAGATCGACACAACCTTTGATGATCTAAAAAACATCATGCACATATTTTCACCACAGTCTAAGAAGTTCAATGGACAAGGATAAGCCTGGTCCACGATACGCCATTGTCTGAGGGTAGACTGACCATCTTAAAAACTTAAAAAAATATGTGAAAAGCCGGAATTGTATTTTAACTTATTGGATTGAATAACTAAGCCAGCACCAGCCGACCCGGTAAGTAATAACTCATCAGTATGGCCGACAAGCTGCACTGGGCCAGATGGTAGTGTTAGGATTGCCATTTTGGCCACTGATCTTAGTCGCAAAATTCCATTTTAGATCGCAAGAAAACAAGGTGATATATCCCAATGCTTGGTTGCATATGTCAATGTGACTAAGCCATGTTTGTGGCTTTAGTAAATTCTCGTTTGCCGTAGTGGGGGTGTCTTGAAAGGCTCTGGATATTGCGCTAGTATGTTGACCTGACTGACACTAATAATGCATAGGTCAGAAAATGTCAAATGATATGATCGTAAAGCCACAATATTTTTGGCTGAAATCCTATGTGGGGCCAATTGCTCTTTGACATTGTGGTAAAGCATCATATGCCTTCTTTATATGACTGGTGAGTCTTCTTCACACAATGGCAAAGAAGAGGCAGTTTTGCACACCACCAGAATGGAGTATCATTAGATATTGTTCTGATCAGGGAAAAAGAATTTACTCATCATGCCAGGCAGCTGTTATAAACCTACATGCTTAAATCAACTTTTCGATTGAGCTTTGGCCTTGGATGCAATTTCCACACAGTAAGCAAACTGTCTATCGACCAACAAGTATTTGCAATTTTAAGGCAATATGGCACTCACATGATGTGATAAAATAAACCATTAGAAAGTTAAAGTAAACACCTAATTTTCCACTTTTTACAAAACAAACACATACCCTGACTCTTGAATTGCAGTAGTTTCTCGTATCAGATGTCCACTCAGCTTACAAGTGATAACCATCATCATATTCGATGTTACAAACTGCAAATAAATAACAATTAGTTTGGTGCGGTATCTGCTTTTTTATAGATACAGTATCGTTATTGTATAAACAAAACAACTAAAAAAAACCTTTGAAAAAAGAAGAAAAAAACTTTTTATTTGTATAAAATGGTTGATTGGGCAAATGCAAAACAATTACCTTGTTGTATCTGTTAATTTCTTTCCAAGCATAAACAAGTTTGTTAAAAAGTGAAGTGATGTCAAATAAATCATTGTTATCTCCACTTTTTAAAAGATCAAAAACTGTTTGCAAATTGGCAATTTCTTGAAACATTTTTACAATCCATGGAAAGCGTCCTGCTAGTGATTGTATCTTTGGTGCAATTTGTTTCACACATCTGTCATGTAAGTTTTACATTTTGTTAGTGTAACTTATTTTAATGTATTAAACAGGTATTGTTTGGATGTAGTTCTGCATAGTCACATGACTTCAATAGGTTAACTAGAGAGTGTCAAACACGTGTTTAACTACCACTATTTGTAAAACACCCTGTTGTATGCCATATATTCGTTCTACAGCGTCCCTAACCACATTTTGTATTTTATACACTGGGTATGTAGTTTGTTTCTGCAAGCATAAACGCATGGGTCCCATAGTTATTAAACCAAACTTCTTTTTAATGTGAAGGGGAAAAAATAAACGTCTTAAATTTACGAACATTTCACCACAAATGTTTTAAATTAAAGCTTCCTTTTAAGGGCTGTATTGAAATGAAGCTAAATTTCCAAAACAGCCCGATTTAGTTTTTCTTGGTTTCGGGAAATTACTGGGTTTAGTAGATAAGTTTCTACTGGGTTTATTACGTAAGTTTCTGTTTTTACATATGTGGGTTATGTTATATAACAATTCTTAATGTTTTAATCTGATTTGTCGATCTCCTTGTCTTATTTGTCGATCTCCTTGTTGGAGATGTCAGTACGATATGGCATACCTGTTACAATCATAATTCAGGAACATATCTTCGTTTTTAAAAAAATTACCCTAATAAATGTTTTCTTTCTTTTAATTGGAACAGAGTGTTTAATGGTCTAACATTTTACCAAATCTGAATTAAATTGGAGCTACCGTTCAAGCGATATGCGCAAAAAAGCTAATTTTTTAGGAAAAATACCGCTTTGGTTTTTAACGTCTCAGGGGAATTCCCCTGGATTTATTATCCAAAATTTTAGTTTCTGAATATCTAGCCCATGTTGTCTAACAAAATGACCAAAGTTTGATTGTGCATACATTGTTTCTTCTTATAGATGTCGGGTCGACATGGCATGCCTGTCACAATCATGATTTGACAACAAAAGCTTATTTCAGGGTATTTCCCTAAGTAATTTTTTTATTTCTTTTAAGTGTTAAATCAGTTACTAATGCACTTACATTTTATCAAATCTGATTCAAATTGGAGCTACCGTTCAAACGCTATGCGGAAATAAGCTAAATTTTTAGGAAAAATTACCGTTTTGGTTTTTAACGTGCCAGGGGAATTCCCTTGGATTTATAACCCAAAATTTTGGTTTTTGCATATCTAGATCATGTTGTCAAAAAATAACAAAGTCTCATTGCGAAGTTATTATTCCTTCTGATAGATGTCGGGGCGACATGGCATGCCTGTCACAATCATGATTTGACAACAAAATCTTATTTTTAGGGTATTTCCCTAGGTAATTTTTTTATTTCTTTTAAGTGTTCAATCAGTTACTAATCCACTTCCATTTTGTCAAATCTAATTTAAATTGGAGCTATCGTTCAAGCGCTATGCGCAAAAGAGCTAATTTTTTAGAAAAAAATACCGTTTTGGTTTTTAACGTGCCAGGGGAATTCCCCTGGATTTATCACCCAAAATTTTAGTCTGTGCATTTCTAGACCATGTGGTCTAACAAATTACCAAGTTTCGTTGTGAATCCATTACCCCTTTTGGTAGATGTTGGGTCCACAAATCATACCTGTCAAGCGTTTGACGAAAAAAAAAAAAAGAAAAAAAAAAAACGGACAAAAACAATATGTGTCCCATTTTTTCAAATGGGACCCATAATTATTAAGAACAAGTTATGCAGCATCAACCTGACAATTATTTAACATTCTAATAATATAATAATACATTATAATGCTAAAACTATTAAGTATAAATAAAATCTTAACAGATTTAACCACATAACTTAATATTTAATTTAAAAACTACCTTTCATTTACTGTAAGGCGAAAACTTTCACGAAGATGTGGCCAAGATAAATTGTATGGAAGCGAAGGTCTCATGTTATTTTCATTTGAATTGCATGCACCTTTAATCAGCTGATATATTGGCAAAACTAACATGAAATAGGGAGTGATACTAAGCGGTTCCATAAAACTGTTTATTGAATGCAAGCCAAATTCATTTGAAGACCTTGTGTGTCTAAATAAAAATATAATAATTACATAAATATTTAAAAAAAACAAGAATAAATTAAAATCTTTATACCAAAATATCTGAAATATGCCAAATTCCTTGGTGTGGATGACACTATATACTACACTTTACTAAGCTTGAATGCCTCAATTGTTTCATGTGATTGTAAAATCTTTGTTTGATTATTTAACTTTAGGCTGATAAGAATTGTGTAGAACTAATAAACATATATTTTGCCTATACGTTACCAATAGCTATATTAACCAATTATACATTACATACATCTAAGAAAACTAACCTTTTTAAATATTTCAAATAAACATAAGTAAAACTGGGACTGGGTAAATACATAAGGATAGTTAGGAATTACAACTAAGGCAATGTGACTTAATTGCAAAAACTTACGTATTAGTATTATTACATATTTAAAACAGTTTTTTTACAATTCTGCTAGTTTTCATGTCACACTCTGCATTGTGTATTTCATTTCACCTTTTTGATCGATCAAATTCATTCACAAGCGATTGAAGATTTTGTCGAAGCAAAACCATTTCATCATTACTCAGATCGTGTATGCTTAATCCAACACACAAGTCGACAATCAGAGACTGTGAGTTTAAAGCCAATCTAGTATGTTGCATAGAGAGTGCTAAGCACAAATGACCAAGCACACTTTTGCATTTGTCGTGTGACCGCAAAGAATTTTGGCTTGCAATAAATTGACAGATTGGTTCTCCCTGTTTTAAAGGAACAATTGATTAAACAGCTAAAGTTATTGCGATCGCCTTGATTAAAAATTTTAAAAATAAACCTTGAGTTTATTTGCATTGATGTATGTCCTGTAAACAAACATATCCCTAAGAAAGCAAATTCCATCTGAAACACATCTAAACCAATCAATGTATAATTTGATCAAGTATTCCATTGGATAGCCATCTTTGTTTTCTCTGGTTTGAAGGTTAAGTGAGTTGAAATGTGGCAATAGCTGCCAAATGTTTTCATTGTAGATTTTTGTATAAGCTTCTCGGTCAACATGGGATGTTTGAACAATGTCGAATTGAATCACATGACCACTGCTCTGATTTCCTGCATTATACATAAAGAGAATTAACAACTTTATTTTAAAAATGTTGGGCTACATCGAAATGTTATATATTAGTCTAGGTGAAGCTAGTGTAGGTATGCTCCTTGAATAAGATTATTTGGAAAATAATATAAAAAAAAGTTTTATAATAAATTAGAAAAAACAGTTCCAAAGAACAAATAAAGTTATTCAAAATATTTATGGCAAAAGAAGATATAATATGTGTAAACTCTAAGAAATTCACAACACCTATACATAGATAATAAGAAGATGTCACAATTGAAAAACCTAAAATGGAACTACTGGGTTTTTAACACTTACGATTATAAACATTTACTTCTCGATTCCAAATTCCATTCTCAGGTACAACTTCCCAATTCATCTTTCCTTCACAAATTACGCAATATTTGTAAACAATTTTATGGTGGGAAGAAAATATTGTTTGAGAAAACTGATAGTTTTGTGATCTGAAAAAAAATGAGTTGTTTAAAATATGAAATATAATTTTAGAAAAAAAATATTTATGATATTTACATCTGGTTGTAATGCATAGGGTAGCAGCTTTGGTCGATATATATACATAACTGGTATCCATCTGGCAATGTATATTTTCCTGCAAACTTTGCTTGAAATTCCATTATAAATTTCCCTGTTGATAATATAAAGAAATAAAATAAAAACTTAAGCTTATAGTCATGCTCTTGTAGTCAACTGCAACCTTCAGCTACTACTAAGCAAAACTGTGGGGCATAACCAAATGTGATAAAAAACAAAACCCGATTAACCTATAGTTATGAAACTTACTATTAAATTTTAAAAATAGTCTTTTTCTAGATTTTGTTAAAATTACTTTTTTAATATTACAAAAAAATATATTCATTAAAGTTACATTAAATAAAATGTACTAACAAAAAAGTGAATTGTTACTTACATTATACACTAATACAAGCACTAAACTATACCATGTATGTCTCCAAAACTTGCCTGATTTAACTACAGATTTCCTTTCTGCAAGATACTTTTTCATGCTAAATTTTTCTTGTGCAGGTGTTGGTTTTATTTCCATAGATGGTGGAGGGGACAAATGTGCACTTTCATCTACGAGGATTTTTTGTACAAAAATGTAGATTAGAATTTACAATCAAATAAACACATTCAAATTTATAAGAATGAAGTAACTTACTTTTGAGAGCCCCTACATCCCTCTTTTCATCCTAAAATTGAATCATTTAAATATAACATTGCTGTGACACATATATTAAATCCTACACTACATACTGGAGTATAATGCATGGAATTGAATTCATTAGTGCAGATTATGATTAAACAGTTCACCATCGTGTGGTTGCTGTGTAGTTTTAACACTTCTATTAGGAAATGTCTTAATATTGATTTAGTGTATTTATACATTTTCATTAGGACCAAAACTTACTCTGCTAATGTCTTCATCAATTGGCTTAACAAAATTTTCATCTGTTTTTTCTTTCTTTATTAAATCATGGGTTTTGTCTTGTTTGAGTCTCAATTCTAAAAAGGATTTTTAATAAAATTTGTGCAAAAAGCACAAACATAATATTTTTACCAGTTTCCTTTTGATTGCCCGTGGATGATTGCTTGCTTGCAGTGTTTTCATTCTAAGAATTTAAAAGTAATGTTTACTAACCACATTTATTAAAAGAATAAACAAAAAATGCATGCAGCACCAAAATGGTTCCGATTTATTTAACAGCTGTTTTAAACTATTAACAATTTTTAATCTTTAAAAAAAAGTATATTTGCATTTTAATAAAATAAATATTCCTTCTCGACTCAAAACCATTTTGATTTTGATTCCTTAATTTTTATTGCGCTTAATTTTTAATATCTTTCTGTCTTTTACCAGTTTGACTAACTTTTTTAAAAGCATTACCATTTACATGAACATATAATATATCGTTTATCATAATTTTTTATGTTTAATTACCTTCACATTAACCTTGGTTATGGCCCGTTTCCGAGGATGTGGTTGTGGTGGTTCACCCTAAAGTTAAATTTTTTAGTCAAATGCAAATTTTTCATGCAAAAATTCTACCTTTGATTTTTTTTCTTTTGAAAATTTACCAGGTGAACTTGTTTTTCTTTTCTTTAATATCTAAAGAAAAGTATTTTAGTAAAAGTGAAAAAATATATACATACACCTAATTTTTCTCCTGTAGGGCAACATTTCCAAAACAGAAATTGCATTATATACAACAGGGTTAAAAACAAGTTTTAGAAAAGCATCAAACTTTCTATGGGATTTTGAATGTTAATACCTTTGATGATCCCTCCCTGTTACTTAAAGTGGCTCCTAAATATATTTATTCTTGACACAACTACTATGACCAGTTATAAATATGAATACAGTTGATGGAAAATGCCAGTTTTTATGACCAGGTATAAATATGAATACAGTTGATGGAAAATGCCAGTTTTTTGTATACTTACTGTTCCTCTAATTAAGAAAAATCATTGCCAATTAATAAATAACATTCAGTTTTAACACAGTTTCCATTTATATTTGACATTATCTCGTTTTAATTTTATTAACTATGAAGCTGTTTTATTTTTTTAATGATTTTTGATAAGTATTTCAAGCCCTAAAATTCTAGGCTAAATTACAGTGTCTTTATTCTTGATTTAATTCTTATTACTTCATACTTTGTAGCAATAAAACAAGTAATCTAGCAGAGAAAATTTTTTTTAAACTAGAGTAAAAATTGTTTATATAAAAATAGATTCTGCTTGGTAAAAGGTAAAAACAAATCGATTATGTAACTCGCGATTATGGTATTGTGCAAACTACAAGACCTCATTTTTGTGGTCATAAGATATATTTCCTGCAATTTTACCAAAACAGTTGGGATAAGAAAATTATTTTTTGCAATTCTATGTTGGTATAATACTGCTATGCAGTATGCTCATGTCAACGTATTACATGGTTTGCTGTAAGCACATATGCAAACACTCAAGCATATTTGTCCTATTTT
>CH002657.1:636855-649882 GCA_000149265.1 Ciona savignyi | reverse complement strand
CACACGACCGCGTTTTTATAGAAATCGGTATATGAAGCGGATGGTTAACTATTCGGCCACACCACCATTGCATTTGGCTAACACAGGGTCATGGTTTTTCATAAATATAAGTGAAGCCACACCGTTGTAATTGGGAGTATGTTGTTTTTAATTACTCAATATAATTAATTTTATATAATAAGACTGCAGTATTTAAGTTAATGACATACGCACAGAAAGGCGAATCTTTGCAGATTGCTTCATGTGTTATCTGTATGTTGTGTCTCGCCTATTACGTCTTAGGCTAGAACAATGGGCACGCGATGTGTGAAGACGGTTGTCAACGTTGAATATACAAAGATCAAATTTATTATATTAAAGTACGTCGGCACATTCACGAATAACAGTTATCTTAGAGATTGTGTGTTGTAAAACAACATAAACACTGCACGCGGGAAGTTTCTCCGACCATTATAAATTAACCACCATTTTAATCACGCGTTAAAAACCAATCCGATAGGTCATTTAAATTATTAGTAATTCCGTTACCCCCTAAACCCAGTAAATTGACCAGTTCTACCAAGCTAAAGAACGTCACAATCTTGCACAACAGCACTACAATAGCTCAGATAACGCGACGGTCGCCGCAAGGTAATCTGACAAATGCTTACGCGCTTTCCTTTCCCATTAACGAGGATAAACATGAAATCCTATTCCAACCTATACTGTAGCCATCCAAACTTGGTCACAAAATAATTTTAACAACTGTACACTAATATATATACTAATATATTTTCTTCTGAAAATTTACCCCATATTCGCTACTGCATATCCATAACATTTAACATATTGAATTAAGACTATTAGGCTACACCTAAGCAAACAAATTGTAACAACTGAGGGCAGAGACAAGGCAAGCACTTTGACAAACAAAGGTTGTATTTGCCAATTTGCCACAAAAAAATCTATAAGGTCTGGCGGATTTTAGCGTTAAAATATAAAAAAGAACCCCGGGTTTCAAGATTCCCGGGCATTTCGGGAATCCCCACATCTTGATTCGGCATAAATTTGTAAAGTATATTTTCTAACTTTGCCACTACCATTTAGGAGTGAATTGAACTTTTTTTCTTTTGCGCCAAAAATTGCCGTCATCCTTTTAGTTTACGAAAATTCTGTTAAAGTGATTTACTCCATATCAAATACATATTAATTTTCCGCCCTTTTACGCAAGTATCGGACGTTAAAATAGACTAATTGTTGGTTCAATCCGGTTTGACAAATCACTGTTTTATTCGTATTCTAATTCTCAATCGGTTTAAGTTAGTTTAAAAATGCAGCTTTTCATACAAGTGGTAATATTGGTTGTAATTACCTATGTGTTTTTATATTTTTTGACATTAACCGGGGTAATTTGGGACATTTTGAGACCATTTAAGTTTAATCAATTTAGTTTATTCAACAAATTATGGGTTATTCGAATATAGACTGTTAAATAATTTTGGGACGAAAATGCCGAAAACGGGCTTTTTTTACATTTTTTTGGTACGTCAAGAAATCCCATTGAAAATGTTACTGAAAGTTACAACCTAATCCTCCCTAAGAGTGGACGACACGACGACGTCTGTTTCGAGCGTGACGCAGTAAAAATGAATGAAAACTGTATGCGTCTTTGGACCCGAAGTGGACAAATAACCAAATATATTTAAACGTGCGGTTTATAGAATTGCAGGCATACTGTTGTAACAACTTGGCACGCTATTGATATAAAAAAAACAATGTTTCACAATAAAACATGATCCTTCACAACAGAGTGGAATATTACCGGCCTACCCACAATGCAATCGTACCTCGCAGTGGCGGGCGTTTTGCAAGCCTGTGCAAGTTTCAACATGTTTGTTCAGCTAATTACCAAGTCCTTGCTGTTTAATCACCGATAAGAGGCAGTAATTGCAACAGTCTCTTCGCACACGGTTTCCACCTTATCAAACTGAAGTTACACGGGAACAGGCCGTACCAGGGAGACTCGTCTCCTATAACCCAAATCGTCTCACTTGACATCTCATTGCGCTAATATTGACTCGAGGTGTTTGCAAACACAGCGTCCTGCGCGCCCTTCTTAGTTTAATGATTGTGCGGAGTCGGTTAAATAGACCGATGGTACGAGTTGTAACTGTTACAGCAACCAAAGCTGAATGGACGACGCTGGAACATCATTATGCGACCTTCTGAAGCGATGATTGTTAATAGCCAGATGGTACAGTAGCAAGTACAGTATTATGGTAAGAGAAATACGCAGTTTGTACTTTTGTTAAACATGCTGTATGACGTGTAAATGAGTTAAGATCTCTGGTTTCGTAAATTATGAAATTATCTTCAGAATTTTTTTTTCATTTTAAACTACTAATATAACATTGTTTTGATATTTATGGTTTTAACTCTAGCATCATGCATATATATGTTATTAATGACCAGAAATTATTGAATAACCAAATAAGGCTATCCTACAAACTGAAGTTGTCTGGTGTTAACTCGATTGTCAGTAAACAAGATGAACACGCATCCAGACACTCAGAAACACGATTATTTTATCACAATTGTGTATCTGAGTGTTTCTCTGTGTGACTCACCGAATACAACGCTGACAAATGATTTTAATTAAAACAACAGATTTGTTCGTATTTAACATGCTGCTCGCCGCAACCACATAGAAATAATAAAAGTAAAAATAAAACAGTACTGGAAATATACGTCGGAAAAGCAACAGTTTAAACATTATGGTCAAACCGACGACACATATTATCGCGCATTCTTGAACTAGCACGAAATTTGATTATTCATAGATATCCAGCGACAGCATTCTTTTTAGAGCTGTGCGCCCGTTGGAGGAATTTTGATGACCAACACTATAACTACATCTTCGTCTTACGTCTTTACACTGCGAGTGAGACAAACAAGATCGTGTAGACCATTCCCCGTAGCATGCAAGCTTGCTAAAGTACTGCTGGATATTTATTCCCAGCACATATTTGCTAAAGGCGTTGCTCGCGAGATTAGTATGATTACTCATGGACAAGTCGGAGATAGAGATATTACTGCGTGATTTACGTTTTACATTTTGGATTTACGCTTTAATTATACATTGTTGTAAAGAATCTAATATGGACAACATTTAACATAATTGAATGTCATACAGTTGTTCACAAGAAGGCGCAGTTGTCACTTTTGCTGTTGATGGGTTGCGCAACGAAAAAAAGCACAAAAAAAACGTAAAACACTAAAACCTCGTCTTGCTTGGTAAATGTAAGTATAGGCCTACGCATATTCTACATCACAGGAGTTTCATCAAAGTTTATTTTCAATAAACATACAAAAATCAAATGTTTTAAAACTCCATCGGTGCTTACCATGCAGTTAGAAAAGAAATTAGGATAGGATAGGATAGGATATTCATGTTTATCCCCGTGAATGGGAAAACCAAGGGGGTTATCACACGGGCAATCGTCAGATCACCACTCGCCTATCGTCGGGTTACCTGAGCTATTGCAGTGTGTTGTGTATATGATAGACACGTTCCTTTAATTTGGTAGAACCCTTCCAGGCAATATCCGTAAAGTGCCTTGCCCAAGGACACAACCGACTAGCTAGCGACCAGTTTCGCACCTGCCACCTTTAGATTGAAAGGCGAGGCACTTAATCGCTAGACCAACCGGGCGGACAATTCAATTCCACTAAAAAATTAAAAAATCACAAGAAAATTTTGGGTGCATGCAAAATGTATAGAACCGCCTGGAGCCATGTGTGCAGTCGCCTCGAGTATGCAACAACTGAAAGTCGAACTCACCACAAATTTTGCTGGTCTTACATTGTAGGACTTGTAATAAAATTATATTATATCTTAATTAATGGTTATCCCCGTGAATGAGAAAACACAAGGTCCACTATCACACGGGCAATCATCAGGTTACCTCGCGCCAGTGTTGTATTCGAGTCACTGTAACCAAGTCTCAAGTCAACTCATCGTATACGCAAGTCCAAGTCAAAACCAAGTCGAAGTACAGTCAGACTTCTGGGAAATTAAATTCAAATAACGAAGTTAATCAATTTATTATTGTTTTTGTCCAAACATATTGACTCGAATTAAAAAAGTATTCTCTCTTACAGACACGCTCCTGTACAGTTTCCATGCTCCAGACGCTCCGGTACATTTTGCATGTACCGGAAAAAAATCGATTTCATGCAGAAACCAGCAATCGGACAACCTTTCTGGTTTATTTTAATCTTTAACTAAAATTTATCCCATTGTACTTTTATAATGAACGGATACCAAAGCAACAATTTAACAAGCCATGTATATATATTATCATTTACTGTTATTGGTAGAGTGTTAACTAACTACTTTGTGGTGTTTTTTTGATCGACCACGTTATAAATGCATAAAAAGGCGTCACAATAAAAAAAACAGAAACTCGCCCTTTGTCCCTAGTTATTACGTAACACAGGTGCACAATCAAGGTTATAAATTTATGTTTGCCATGTTAATCGGTGGAAGCGATTTGTACCAGTTGAACAATGGTGCCAGTGTTGCCTTATATACTTACGTCGCGTTTGTACAAACATTTCCGCAACACCTGTGGAAATCTATTTTCGCTTGATTAAATGAAGTTGGCAGTCAACATGTACTTGATCTAACCCAACATGACCCCGGTAATTATCGCCAGTAATGAATCACACAAACAAATCAACTGGGCCACTGCCGCGAAAGCTTGTACTTTGCCCAGAAAGCAAGAACAACCCGGCGCGCACGAAACGCAGTTCAAACAAACTTATGTTCTTATCATTCAAGTGATGGGCACACAAGGTTGATAAGTTTGTGGTTAATTGTTAACTAGCTTGTTTGCTCGCCTCTAACCTTCTTGATTTATGGGCAACTAAAGGCTTGCGCAACCACCGCAAACTATAGCGCTATAATCACGTCGAAGCAGCGCAAATGATTTGCGAACAATTTACTAAGCATTAACTACAGCAAAGATTAAAAAGTTTTAACGATATTTAATTAAATGCCACCAAGGAAACCTAGAGTAAACATTTTCAAATGGTCACAATAGGGAAATCCATTGAATCAGTGTACCTTAACCACAGTGGTTAGTTGTAATTACATTTCAAGTCCCGGCCGATATAATAAACAACCAGAATCTTCATATTAGCAACCTATTACTTTGGGCTAAATAGTAATCATATTAGCAACCTATTACCCAGGCTTATTATTAATCATGGTATTGTACACCATAAGTTTTGCGTGAGAGAATCAACAGTGTAATACACACAAACACAAAAGTAACCACATTGTTTCCCTTTAGTACTTGTGCCACCGCACTGAGCGGAACAAGGTGTGGGTGGATACAAACATATGTATTTAAGCAGCTGTGCCGTCAAAAATCGACCAATTTTAAAGTTAAACATAGTGCGCATAAGTATCTAGTTATTGTCCTTTTAGGTGCTTGCCCGTTAAATTTACTGATTTTACCAAACACGACAGTGCACACTGCAGTAACAGTGCCGGGTTTCAACCACGGTCAACACGTTAAACGGAAAACTTGAAGAGCTGCCGTATCATAAGACGTGATCCGCATAAGCTTACTTATTTTTGTACGAAGCGGAAGTTGTTTCATGAATCATGGATACGTGAATCATTAAAGACACCGAAGTTAAGTTACGAGGTGTTTATGGCAGTGTCTGTTTGCGTTAAAAAACTTATACACTTTTAATTGTACTGAGAAAAGTGTTGTTTATTCGCAGGACCATTTACGCCCTAAACTTATAGGAATAAATTGTTTAAAACAATACGATTTAATGTTGTTTTCATATTAAACTTGGACACAAGGTAAGTATTATCGCTCATCAGCGACATCCAGCGAGAAAGAACTGTGTTCAGCGAGAGAGTCTTGAAGTTCAAAATCCGCGGCATACCCGGTGTCATCAAGTCGGCGGGTGTCGTCGTTCGTCGCATCGGTGAACTGATTGTTTCCCCCCCAATCTATTAGCTCGTCACCATAGTATGCCGTAAGTGTGCTGATCTTGTTGTTCAACATGTTCTGTTCCAGTTCAACGTGCTTTCCTTGGCCAGCCAAACGGACCAACTGTAAAACATTTAAAAATTAAACACTAAAGGAGATTTAAAAAAAATAAAATACACATTGCGTGTTTTAGTGAATTCGCTTACCTCGTCGACGTTGGAGTTTTTCGGTAAAAAGAAAGCAACGTTGTCAGAAATATTCCTAGCTAATTGGAACGCTTTCTCGCCGAACTCCCCCATAGCAGCAATGCTGTAGGTGTCGCAATGTATATATTCCGGTCCTCCCCACGGAGGGCTACATCAGAAAAGTTATTACAGAAAATGCATAATTAATAAAAAAAATTAAAATAATATTTCTACCGAGGTTTATATTCCTTTTCAAGAATAAAGAAAAAATACAGTATTATAGTGAGACAGCTTGGAAATCTTTAGGAAATCGGTTCATACGTGGATACTTATAGTTTGCGATTCATTTCTTTTAATGGCGTAAACTGTGGTGGCAGTTTTACTGCTATTAAATGCCTTTTTACTGTTTTATAATACGCTGTTGTTTATGATATAAAAACAATATCTTCATCATCAGAAAGATTTTACATTGTTTAAATAAATACAATTTTTGAATTTTTTTTGGAAATAAAATGGCAGAAAATTGATTTTATTTTACCTTAAAAATATAACATCAGCTTTCAAAGTCGGTGCCAGATCAAAAAAGCTGCCGCAGATAAATTCGATTCGATCTTCCACGCCGTATATTGCTGCGTTGTGCCTCGCGTTCTCCAGTTTGACCGGGTCAATATCGATGGCGATAACTAAATACGTTTAGCTGTAGATACGCTAAATGTCTACGCAATGAACAACAAATTGTTGGACTTAGTCGCCCTAGGGTTTTACTGTAATATGGAAGCATGCACACAATGTAGCAGCGTTACACACTTGCAAAGAAAGGGTAATTACTCGTCTTGGTATGCAGACGTGCACTGGTTTTACAAAGATATTATCTGATACACCCGATTATCATACCTGACCTTTCATCTTGACAATACAAAGTCACCATTTAACAAATCCATTCCACAAGCGAATTTTACCTCTCTCACAAGTGAAAGCAAACTGAATAGAGTTTCCACCAGAACCACAAAACGCATCAACTATGATGTCACAGCGACATCTTTCAGCAATATGTTCGGCAATCTTTTCCGGGGTCACGGAGTACCAGGATTCTGTGATAAAGTAGGTGCAAGCATGTATCACAACAACAATGCAAAAATAATACCGTGCGTAAGTGATTATTAACGTAACATAATCACCAACCTTTGTCCAATCTAACCCCATCATCAAATTTTGAAAACAGTTTGTATCGTTGCACCCAATATTTCTTTAAGCTTGGTTCATTTTTTATTTCATCAGGTAAACTAAGTTTAGTAAGTTTCTTTTTTTTCTTTTTCTTGTGAATTTTGGGCCTTTTTGTCTCATTAACCACGTTGCTAACATTCAAGCTTTCTGTAGAATTGATTATTACCAATAAGCAAATCATGTTAGCACCGTAGATCAGGCCTTGCGCTTAAAATGTATTTGAAGAGTTGCTGAATTCACAATTTTGTTGGTCATTACTGAAGTTTAAACCTAATTAATACCCACATATTTAAAATTCAGATTTTATATAACAATCACTAAGTGAATTCGTACTGTGACAAATCAGTGACATTAAATGTATAGATGTAACAAGCCATGTGCAAGCTTCTACGGTTAAACAACTGTTCCATTTGCCTACATTCCGGATAAGACAAAATTTATTTTCTGCACTCTTTACAAAAATCAATTGTTCCGAACCAAAGCTTTAGAAATTAAGCTTTGTATCCATATAAAAGATAGAAATATTAAATGGTAAAATGAATTAACCATTTTAAAATTTTACCTTCTGCATCTGCACTACATGAGTTTAAAGTTTCACTTAAAGTACTGCCATCAATTAAACTTGATGTGTCAGTCATTGATGCTCTATCTCTCGATTTCTCAAAATCAGTGGTCTTTAATTGTTGATTTGATACCATTTCTTCTTCTTTTGATAGAACTGAGTCAACTACATTAATAAAACAAAAAAGCGATGTTAAAAATAAAATAAATAAAACTTTTAACATTAATCTATCTTTGCATCAAAAGTTGTTTTCATGATCTTGTACCCACAAAATATGGTTCAAAATTGTCAAATAAAAAATATAACAAATCATGTGACTTTTATATAATATTGTCAATTAAACAAAACTGCTTTGAGCATAATTCCAGGTCCAGGCACAGATCTTGGCTACAATTGGTAAAAATAAAGTTTTAATTTTGGGATAATATCAATTTTATAGGATTGATTTCACATTATTTTTATATATAATCTGCACTATGCGTTATAATGGACATAGACACCAGAAATAATATGAATAAACCAGTTCCGCTCCAGCCTAAGCAGAAATAAATAAATAAATTTAAATGACAGTTTTAGTACCATTATTTTTCTCTTCCTCCATCTGTTGTAAGTCATCACTCAAGAAATTCTTCACTTTAGCAAGGACTTTGCTTTTCTCTATAGATTGAGGGGTTCCATCGCTACCAAATCTGATGTGGACTTTCTGTAATTACCTTACAATTAGTTAAAAGGGAAAAAATCAAGTAATCATTTTTATTCTAAATCCATTTTGGCTTGAAATCTACATATTTTTCTTTAAAGATTTGAATTTACAAGGAAAGGAAAATCGTATTACATTTTTATACAGAGTAAATTATATTCTACTGTAAAGAGCTAACTAAAGCAGATATAGCAACCAATATATAACAGAATGACGTTGTACTTTTGCTGTTTGAGGGGATCGCTTCATCAAATGCTTAACTCTGTATTGCATCTTACGCTGCATGTAGGTTAGTCTTGGTGATGGCTTTGAAGCATCTGGAAAATAATATATATTTATACTCAGTATCGGTCTGACCAGATATTTATAAGAAATATAATACATACACATAATAAATTAATAGCATGAGCTTAGAATGGAAAACTATTTAAAATACCATTCGTTTTAAAGCTGAAGTTCATAGCAGAACATGCAGTTTCAATGCTGATATCTTGTACCGACTCTGGAAGCATATTCTCTTCGTTGACAGACTCACAGGAATCAACTCGTGACAGTCCTTTCTTTTTTGTCTTTAAATCAGTTTCATCTGCATCGAGTTCATGAGGCCGTTTCAGTGAAACTGAGTTTTCTGGTAAATCTGGATTCTCATCATCCCCTCGGTTTGAAATGGAACTCATAGACAATTGTTTATTGGAACACGGCATAGTCGTTGGTGTTTGATCTTTATTATCACTCTGTGAATGGCCACCTTTACAGTCTCCACTATTTTCACCATCCATGCAAGGATTCAAGCAGTCTTTTTCAGAGTAACATGATTCCTGGTTATTTGATTGGTGGTCACCAGAACCATTTGTGCCCATTGATGTGGGATCATGTTCAGAGGGAAACTCAGCAAAAACAGCAGGTTCTACCGGATTACTTATCTGCTGACTGGTATTAAATCCACTGTTGTCTTCAGGGTTTTCAGAATATGATAAACACCAACCAATATACCAATCTCGATAATACTGATACTGTTCATTATAGTGAGACTGCCAGTTTGGTTCATTTATTGCACTTTCTTGCACACCATCATAAGGAAGTTGGCTTGGTTTTTCATCTTGTATGTCAAGTTTTGAAATATAATCTTCCAATGAGGTTAACTCAGAAGGATTGTTTTCTTTATTTCTAAAAAAGAAATCAGTTTCTTGGTTATTTCGCATATTGGTTCATGGTATGTTAAAAAGCTTTGCTTTACCTTTATTGGAATGTTTTTATTGGTCATTTTGTGCAATTATTAAAAAAATGTGGGTAATGAGTTGCAGTATAAAATTTTATAAGCAATTTTTGTTAGATAGGCTATAAATGCAAACTTACTGGATATCGGGTTTAATCGTTAACTTTTCTTCCCAGGATTGCCAAAGTATTTCTGGTCCCATTTCCTTCCAGTATTGCTGCCAGCCCAACTCTAAGTCAGATAGATCGTCTAAAATAGTAAATAAATAAGAGTAACAAAAGTTTCTTGAACATCAAACAAAAATTTTGAATTTACTATTTTGCACTTCTTCGGAAAAATCCAAGTTTTCAACAGTTTTCAGTTGTTTTCGGTTAACCTGAAAACAAAGTATTAGCATTTTTAACAATCATTCAGCCCAAAATACCAACTAGTAGCGGAGGTTTTTCTTAATTTTTAAAACATTAATAATACTCCTGTATTATACAAACAAGATAGGTTATTTCAAAATATTCACCGATCCATCTAACTTGCATTGTTTCCAAGCTACAGGAAGCCCCATTTGCAACATTAACTGCTCATCAGATGCGTATTCACCTGAGTTCATTCACAACATGTCAAGAAGTAAAATATATTCTAACACCTGGGTGACTGTTGCAAATATGCAATAAAATCTTATCAACAAATGAGAAAAGGTTTGCTCACCTTCAAAGTCTGTCCATGGTTTGGAAAACATAACATTTGAATCTTTACAAACATTCTCATCAGAGTCATTTGACGAAAAGCAATCCTGTGTTTCATGAATATGTATTAGAAAAAAAGTGTCAAGAATTTTTTTTAATGTATTCAATTGCTTCTGATATTTTCTTGACTATGCAAGTTTTAAGTCTTTATTTTTAATAAAAGGGTTGGGTTTATGATGCAGTTAAAATAATCACAATCTAAAAAAAAAGCAGAATTGTGTGTAGACTGACTTGATGATCTCTTTTGGTATTAAATTTAAGAATTAAAATAAAAGTGAACTACCTCATCCTCCATTTCATTTTCATATCGATGCTTGTCTCTGAAATACCAAAAAACATTAAAACTGTAAGCTAAGAAAAAGAGATAAAACTGACAAGTTAAAAACGACATCTACAAAGATCATCACTAGATAATTAAACAGATGCTAAAGCTATATAGTATTAACGATTTAGCATAGGCATTGATCTGTAGGTAATTATGAGTAGTGTTTAAATTGTGAAGAAGTTTTTGCACATCCCTGGTTGAGAACCATTTTATTAAATCTTTCTTTTAGTTATACAGTTACAATAATTACTGCAAACTTACTTATGCATTAATACAAACTCATACTCAAATATTCAATTTTGGTGTTCAATTATTACCCCCATCAAAGAAAAGCTATTTATGAATACGAGCCACACTAGTAAATTCTGGGGGGAAATCTGATGATATTTTATCTAAGATCAAACCCAATGTTCTGCGCAACCCCAGATAAAAATCACTGTTCTGGAAATTCCACTGATTAAATACTTTTCACAATATTGTATTATACATGTAAAGTTTTATAATAAAACTCTGCCAATTTAATTTAACTATATAGTTATACCTTTGTGCATTAATGTGCATATAATTACAAAGATAGACAACCATACCAACGTGACTATTTGTACCCATTTTTCTAAACATTCAGTTAGAAATTATGAGGAAACTGTTGTTCAAGGCAGAGGTGAAGAAAGTGTCCTTAAAAATTAGATGGTATAATGTAATGGTAGTCTTCGGAAAAACAAAAAAATAATGTATTTTGGATTTTATATATAATCACAGTCTTAGCATGCATGCCCATAAAATACCTAATATAATATTGAAAAACTTTTAAGAAATAATAAAATACTTTAAGAATGCGTGCAGAAACTTTCACTGTGGTGGGCAGAGATCTGGCAATACATTCCATGCTTTCCGAACAAAGCAATGGCGTTCATATTGCTGTCACATATTTATTTTTCTCATAGTTTTGGGTGCCACTTGTTTTTTTTTGTATGTGTAACAAATACATGTAACAAACAAATAAAAGATTATTGGGATATAAAGACTACTGACCTAATATATACCCTTGTAAACAAACAGCAAGTTGAACTTTCCTCGACATTCTCCTCAACTGGATGTCGAGCTTCGGCAAGTTTCGTCCAAAAATAGCTCATTTTTTTGGCCACTGTTTGAACCATACTCTACCAGACCTTTAGTCCAAAATATCAACAAAATAAAGCATGGCACCTCATCCAAGTTACGCGGGTAACTTAAATTTCTCTATGGTTTTAGGTAGAAGCTGTGTGGTATCGAGTTTAGTCTACAAGGAGACAACCTTTTTTATTTGAGGACGATACTCGTTACCAGAACAAATCTTTTTTTCGATGCAGAGAGTGTATACAGTCTAAAAAAAGATAGTACAGTAATTGTTTTGTTTTTTTTTAATTGTCGTCATTAAAAGGAGGCCGATACAGAACCGATTCTGGTATCGTGTATCGTCCTCAAAAAAAGAAAAAAGGTTCTCCCCTAGTATAGGAGAGAAGACCAAACTGGATACCACCATAGTATACTAAATCTGTTTAGTATTCTATGATACCACACAGCTTCTACCATGGCTTGGGATTACTAACAATTTACCTTTTATGGCTCACTTTAAATCATTTTTGAGAGGGTATAACTCAATTGAGAGATATATACTTCATTTTTGGGGTGAATTTGAATAATGGATTACACTAAATTCGAAAAATACACTGCACTAACTCTAGTAATGAAGAAAATGTGACAATTATCCAATGTTCTAGTTTTCGTCAGTCATATTACCAAGAATGTCACAACTACATTTGTCTACACTTTGTATATAATATTTTCACTATGCCGTCGTGTGGCCAAAATGTTAACGCGATCGATACATAAACGAACTATATACAAACACGGTCACCGAGACGAAACAATCAACAGTTCGAATCGTAACTTCTATAATCATTTACCTGTGGGGTGCCTCTAAATACTCAGACCGGCTTTTGGGGAGGGACTTAAGCCCCCCGGATCACTGAGATCGCCTTGGAAAGTAATTCTAACCCTGTCCCAAACACTAATCTCAACCCCAGAACTAACTTTAACCCC